>PVJA010040549.1:0-18243 GCA_004027025.1 Myocastor coypus | reverse complement strand
TGCTAGGCTGAGTGTGTGGTTCCTTGTGGAAGCCTTGAGTTCAACTGTTCAGTACTGAGCGGGAAAGAAGCCAGCAACAAAAAACTCTGCTAAGTGTACTTCCTAAACACTTAGCTCGCCGGGTGTGGTGGCTCACGCCTGTAATCCCAGCACTCGGGAGGCTGAGGCAGGAGGATCGGTGCGAGTTCGAGACCAGCCTGGGCTACAAAAGTGAGCTCAGGACCAGCCTCAACTGCATAACGAGACCCTGTCTCAAAACGACAAAAAAAAAAAAACACTTAGCTCATTTTTATGTTATCTATAATAATTATAGATGCATATGTGGTAAAGGCATTTATTCGTGACTTTTGGGGGGGGCACTGGAGATTGACATTGGTGATTATTTTAGTAATTTATGTTTTCTATTTTGAGAACAGGATAAAGACAGTAGGGCTTTACCCAGAGTGACTCCCCACCCACCTGGGGTATTCCTCACATACCTCTCAGGTCTTGGTGCCTAAAGACTGGCATAAGGTCCTTAATATCCTCTGCATTAAATCAGGCAGGCCCTGGGGCAGACAGCACTGAACACATAAAACATCAGAGGCAGGAGAGAGGAAATATCCTGTTGTTTAAACTGAAGTTAGTACTTACAAAACATTGGAAGCAGTATTTACATTTACTGCCTGGCTGACCCCCCCCAACCCCCCACCCCCACCCCGCAGTACTGGGGATTGAACTCAGGATGCTGCACTTGCCAGACAAGCACTTATTCTACTAAGCTATCTCCCCAGCCCTATTGTTTTTGACATTTTAAAAAAAATTATTATTTTTTTTTTTTCTTGTTTCAGAACCTTTGTTGTTTATTCACTCGGTTTTTATGGCCGGCTCAGCCCGCCTGGAGGGCAGGGCTGGCGCAGCATGTGGTGCCGGGGATCAAACCGCGGTCCCTGAAGCCGCCCAAGCTTTCCCAAGCAGGCGCTTTAGACCACTGAGCCAACCCCCCGGGCCCTGTTTTTGATTTTTTGAGACATGGTTTTGCTGTGTAGTCCAGGCTGGCCTTGAAGTCATGCTGATTCTCCCACCTCAGTCTTCTGAATGCTGAGACTATAGGTGTGTGCTACTACACACAGCTCTGACTAAACTATTGAGACTTCTCGATGAAACAAGAAACTCAGGAACAAACTTTTGGTGCCTAAAAGTTCTGAAGAAACATTCTGTTGCTTTTCTTGTCTTTTTGTCTTTTTGAGACAGGGTCTCGCTGTGCAGTTCAGGCTGGCCTTGAGCTCACTTTTGTGGCCCAGGCTGGTCTCGAACCTGCACCGATCCTCCTGCCTCAGCCTCCCGAGTGCTGGGATTACAGGCGTGCGCCACCACGCCCGGCTTCTGTTGCTTTTCTTAATGATTGTCTTTCTCTTTGTTCTGTCCCAAGATAAAGCCACCAATCCTTCCAATCGCCAAGAAGACTGGGAATACATAATTGGCTTTTGTGATCAGATCAACAAGGAGCTTGAAGGGTAAGTCTCAGTACTGTTAGGGGCAGTCCAGAAAAGCCATAATTTGGCCAAGCAACGCTGGCCAGATGACCCCACATCAGTACGCTGACTGTAGTTTCCTGTCTCCAGGCCCCAGATTGCTGTCCGACTACTGGCCCACAAGATCCAGTCTCCACAGGAATGGGAGGCGGTGCAGGCCCTGACGGTAGGGCTTTACTCACAGTGACTCCCCACCCGCCTGGGATGTTCCTCACACACTCCTCAGGTCCTGGTGCCCAAAGACTGGCAGAAGATCTTTGATATCCTCTACATTAAATCAGGCAGGCCCTGTGACACAGACAGCACAGAACATAAAACATCAGAGGCAGAAGAAAGGAAATATCCAGTTGTTTAAACCGAAGTTAGTAGAATATAAAAATTGTCTCCCACCCACAAATGTTGGTTAGTCAGCCTGTGGAAAGGACCCTGAACCCTGAGTCAGAGAAACTGTATGTCCCTGGACCTCAGTATTCTGCATGTGTAAAATACAGAGATAAAAAAAATAAATAAATAAAATAAAATACAGAGATAAGTACATGAAGAAAGGCACCTTGTAGGCCTTGGTGTCTGGGTGCTAGCTTTGTGTCCTCAACTGAGCTGTACCATTTGAGGTGTGAATGACAAGTGACTCCATGACTTAGCTGTGCTGTTCATAGGCGGAGGACCCGCTTCTCATGATGGACTCCTTCACCTACTGAATATTGCTGGGTTCTTACTGGTGTCAGTCTCGCACTGAGCGCCTCTCCATGTGGCTGCAGGTCCTGGAGGCAGGCATGAAGAACTGTGGGAGGAGATTTCATAATGAAGTGGGGAAGTTCCGGTTTCTGAATGAGTTAATCAAAGTCGTCTCTCCAAAGGTCAGTCAGTGTCAGTTTTCCCACTTCCAAGACTTCCTTTTTGCAGTACCAGGGATTGAACTCAAAACCCTGCACTTGCCAGGCAAGTGCTTACTCTACTGAGCTATCTTCCCGGCCCCCAAGACTTTCCCTATATCCCATTTTACTGACTTTCTGTGCTCACGCAGCATTTTCACGAGGCTGACCCTGATGTACTGAAAAGCTGGGCCCTGAAGGTAGTTGGATGACTGTGCAGAGCCTGGGGCCACCTAAAGGTGGCCAGTGGCACAGTGGTGGCAGCTATATGCATATGGAAGAGGCTGTGTGCATCGAGGATTTTGGGCTCCTCACATATAACAGCTGAGGGTATTTGGGTCCAACTTCCGTGGGTCTGAGGAGCCAGCTATCCTCCTTGCTTGGTGGCCCCACTGCCCAGGCTCTGACACATTCAAAGCAGAGGAAACAGTTTCCTCACTCATGGCATTCTCATGGAGTCCTTCGGGATAAACTGCAGTTAGTTTCAGGAAGCTCTTGGCCTCTTCCTAACCATAGACTGTGTCCAAGTGGACATAACTGTGCCACAGGGAAACACCTCCCCTCTCTTTACCTCCCTGTCATCTCACCTATGTTACCTCTACTGGGTTTGCATAAGCTTAGGACAGTAACAAGCAACCCTGTCATTGCTCTAAGTTGCAGTTACTAGGTTCACCCATTTCCTTTTGCCTCCTAGTACCTGGGGGACAGGGTATCTGAGAAAGTGAAGACCAAGGTCATTGAGCTGCTATATAGTTGGACAGTAGCTCTGCCAGAAGAAGCCAAGATCAAAGATGCCTATCACATGTTGAAGAGACAGGGTAAGTGTCTGCCTTCTGCAGGCTCAGGGGAGCCCTTGAAGGGTCTTGCCAAGGTCAGCAAGAAAGGGACAGTTTGGGGGATCCCCAGACTTCTGTCCTTCTCCTCCTGAAGTTGGTGTTTGTTGCCAGGGCAGGGCTCAGCTGGAGTTTTGGTGGGATGAGCTGTGAGCAGCCTGCCCTGTCTCCTGCTCCCCCTTACAGGTCTTGATCACAGTGATGTGGCCCTTGGTGTGAGGAGGGGGAACAAGGTGACCGCAGCCTGAGCACACGCTCTGCCGCTTGTGTCCCTTTTCAGGAATAGTGCAGTCTGACCCGCCAATCCCTGTGGACAGGACACTGATCCCCTCTCCACCAGTTCGTCCCAAAAACCCTGTTTTTGATGATGAGGAGAAATCCAAGGTAAAGTATATGCTGGAGCCGGGCGTGGTGGCTCACGCCTGTAATCCCAGCACTTGGGAGGCTGAGGCAGGAGGATTGGTGCGAGTTCGAGACCAGCCTGGGCTACAAAAGTGAGCGCAGGACCAGCCTCAACTGCATAGCAAGACCCTGTCTCAAAAAGACAAAAAAAAAAAAGTATATGCTGGGCCTGGGCTGAGTGGGGATGGCAGCAGGAGGAGATGGCTTTTTATTTGACACAGCAGGAAACCCAAATTGCTTTGTAACCTCCAGCTTAGGTAGGGATGGTACTGTCCTTTCCTTCCTTTTTAAGTATCTTTCTCTTCCAGCTTTTAGCCAAACTGCTAAAGAGCAAAAACCCGGATGACCTGCAAGAAGCCAACAAGCTCATCAAGTCGATGGTGAAGGAGGTAAGTTAACTGCACTTCTCCAGGCATGGGACAGAGGAGTTTGGGAGGGATTTTTTTTGGCTGGCTCAAGCAACCTTAATTGTGGGTCTGATAAGGCAGTTGGAGCTGGGGATTGACTCGCTGTCCCCTATGAGTTTGGGCCATAGAGTAGAAGTCTTCCCTCTGGGACGTTAGCCCTGCCTTGGTTCCCCTGCCACAGCTTCCCATGGAGTGTAAGAGAAATAGGGAAAAAGAGAGCAAGTGGGAGGTGTCCCTGTTAAAAAGAGCTGTGGGTTGGTTCCAAGATCTGTGGTCCCAGGAAGTGTGCGCTGAGCAGTTCTGGGCTTCACCTCTGCTCTTGCTCTGGGCACGGGGCCTCTCCCACACCCCCCATCCATGTGGGAGCCAACTAGGTGAGCTCTCTGTCGGGGATCCTCTTGGCTGAGACAGGATGAGGCACGAATCCAGAAGGTCACCAAGCGTGTGCACACCCTGGAGGAGGTCAACAACAATGTGAAGCTGCTCCATGAGATGCTGGTTCACTACAGCCAAGAGCACTCGTCAGAGGCAGACAAAGAGCTCATGAAGGTAGGTGCCACCAGCTGAGAGCACCACAGCAGGGAACGGCAAGATAGTACCTGTCTCTGTGTGACAACCAGCTTACATAGCCCAGAGAACCCTTGTCTGTGTCTCCAGATACCACCCTTAGTGCTCACCCCAGCTCTCTGCCTCTTCTGCCTTGGGGACAACTTTCCCTGGCACTCTGCTGCTAGTGTCAGTAGGCCCAGCCTATGACTGGGTAGATATCCTGAGTTCTGAGGTGCACATCCACCTGGGAGGCAGGGAGAGGCTTTCTTCCTCTCTGCCATCTGAACAGAGTGACTCGCTGTCAACAGACAGCTTGGTGCTAAAGTTTGGTGGAGGCTGGCAGGAGGCGGTGCTCTCTGGTCCTAGCCCCACTGGTAACTGTCCATGGTATTAACAGAGCCCCACCACTTCCTGAGCATGCTGCTGAATCAGGATTTGAGGGCCTCTTGCTTTTCACTTCTGGGTCTCTCTCAGGAATTGTTTGATCGGTGTGAGAACAAGAGACGGACATTATTTAAACTAGCGAGTGAGACAGAGGACAATGACAATAGTTTGGGTGAGTGAAAAGGAAAGAGTGTTTGGTGTATATGAATCAAGAGTTTGATGTAATGCCATAGCCAGGAATGAGGGCTCTCTCCTACTGTAGGGGACATCCTGCAGGCCAGTGACAACCTCTCCCGGGTCATCAACTCTTACAAAACAATTATTGAAGGGCAGATCATCAACGGTGAGGAGACTACCTCGACCATGCCCGATTCTGAAGGTAACCTGTTCCAGGACCCTCCAGACTGTCCATTGGGTACAAGTTGACCACATAACAGCCCATAGGGCCTAAGGGGATAAGGGGACTCTTTTTTTTTTTTTTTTTTTAAGAATAAACTTTACTTTTTTTTTTTGATTTTTATTTACTTATTGTTTCAGAACCTTTGTTTGTTTATTCACTCATTTTCATAGCCGGCTCAGCCCGCCCCAAGGGCAGGGCTGGCGCAGCATGTGGTGCCGGGGATCGAACCGCGGTCCCTGAAGCCGCCCAAGCTTTCCCAAGCAGGCGCTTTAGACCACTGAGCCATCCCGCCGGGCGATAAGGGGACTCTTAAGCCACTCCTGGGGGCCTCCAGCTCCATCAGGCTGGGAAATATGGATGGTGATTTCCCTGCCTGTCTCTAGCTTACTTTCAGTGTGTTCTAGAAGAAATGTCATTGAAGAGCCCTTGGGGCTTTGCCCTGGGTTCTATCTCCTGTTGCAACCACAGGAATGGCCCCTGATTATTCCCGTTCCTCTTCTGTGACCCATCCAGGAAACAGCTACTCCAGTAATCAAGGCACTCTCATCGACCTTGCCGAGTTGGACACACCCAACAGTTCATCCCCAGTGTTGCTCCCAGTGCCTACCCCATCCTCCTCAGGCATTCCTATCCTCCCTCCACCTCCCCAGACCTCTGGACCTCCACGTAGCAACTCCTCCAGCCAGGCTGAGGCTCCCCCTGCGCCCAATAACACAAGCAACACACTCTCTCTGCTGGATGAAGAGCTGCTTTGCTTAGGTATGTTTTGGAGAGCGCTGAAGGCAGCTTCTCCTGGGGTGGCCTGAGGGGGTGGGGGGCAAAGCCTGAGGAGTCTGTAATGTGCTTATCAGTCAAGTGTGTCTCTGTGGTCTCTGGGGTGGGTGTGGTAGCCTGTGGATCTTGCCCTGTTTCTTTTTTTTTTTTTTTAATTTATTTTTTCTTGTTTCAGAACTTTTGTTTGTTTATTTGTTTATTTTTATGGCTGGCTCAGCCTGCCCTGAGGGCAGGGCTGACACAGCATGTGGTGCCAGCGATTGAACTGCAGTCCCTGCAGCCTCCTAAGCTTTCCTAAGCAGGCTCTTTAGACCACTGAGCCATCCTGCCGGGCCCCTTGCCCTGTTTCTCATGTTTACTGGGAAACTAATTTTTACCTATAAGACTGGAAGAGGATCCCTTTCCTCTAGCAGCTGAGAGAACACACCTTCTCACCTCCTCTATACTATCTCTTGTTCTTCATCTCTTCCTCTGGGGCTGAGCCTCTTTTTACTGAGTTTTCTTCTCTATTCTCAGGACTCTCTGACCCAGCCCCAACTGTTCTTCCCAAAGAGTCAGTTAGAAATGGCCAGTGGCATCTGTTGCAGGTAAGGACACAGCGTGGTGTGGAACAAAGGTGAAGTGTTGGCTTTCACTCACTAGTATCTTCTCTTTGCTGTGGTGCGTGGCCGTGTTCCCCTCCAGAGCATTTTCCACTGCTGCTGGAGCATGCTGCCCCAAGGGCATTTCCCTGGCCCTGTCCTGTCCCGGGGTTTTGTTTTTTTTTTTTTAATTTTTTATTTTATTTACTTATTTTTTTTTTCTTGTTTCAGAACCTTTATTTGTTTATTCACTCATTTTTATGGCTGGCTCAGCCTGCCCCGAGGGCAGGGCTGGCGCAGCATGTGGTGCCGGGGATGGAACTGCGGTCCCTGAAGCCGCCCAAGCTTTCCCAAGCAGGCGCTTTAGACCACTGAGCCATCCCGCCGGGCCCCTGTCCCAGGTTTTGACAGGCCCCCTTGAGGACCCACGGGGAGACAAAAGAGGATGGTGGGCCACTGCTGGCAGCCCTCTGCTCACCACTCTCTCTACTGTGCAGAGTGAACAATCCAGCGTGGACTTCCTCAGCCCCAGGGTGGGGCCTGCTCCCTGCTCCTCGGAGGGGCCCCTGCTCCCACCTTCATCTGTCCCACCAAGCAAGTTCCAAGCTCCACTGCCATCGGGCTTCCCAGCCCCTGTGGTCCCAGCCAGCACACCTGGCCCCAGCGCAGTCTCCTTCATGTTCGCCTCCGGACTTGCCCCAGCTTTGGCCTCAAAGGCTGAGCATGCGGCCCCCGAGTTCCACAACTCAGCACTGGGTGACAGCACCCTGAACCACCTGGATGCCCTTGATCAGCTTCTAGAAGAGGCCAAAGTGTAATGAGTGGGGGAAAAGGGAGGGTTGTAGCCCTGGGACTGGGGAAATTTTTGGTTCATTAACCAGGCTGGAAGCTGGGGCTATGGGGTGGCTATGAGTCATCTTTGGCCTGGGCACCTTGGTAAAGGGATAGTCCAGCAGTTATGGCCTGTGCTGACTTCCCTCTGTCTTTCCTGCCTCCCAGGACCTCAGGCTTAGTGAAGCCAGTCTCTTGCTTTTCCCCTGGGGCCACCACCTCTCCCCTGCTCCCCACCTGCATTCCTGCCAGGCCTCTCCTGCCCATCTCCACTGGACCCAGCAGCCCTCTCTTCCAGACACCGTCCTTCCAGTCCCATGGCAGCCCCATGAGGGGGCCTGAGCTCTCCCTGGCCAGTGTCCACGTGCCCCTGGAATCCATCAAACCTAGTAGGTGTTAGAGGTGGGAAGTGGGGCCCACAGCCACACACAGTAGGCCATTTGGTGGGTGGGTGCGGGTGTTGTGTGCAGAGGTCCTGGAGTACCCACTACCCTGCTGTTTAGGCCTGTGCTTGTTACAGGGGAATGTGGCCTGAGGTTCCTATCAGAGAGCCTTTACATGGCACCATTAAGAGAACATTTTTTAAAAAGAATATTTATTTATTTATTTATTTCCTTGTTTCAGAACTTTTACTTTTATGGCCGGCGCAGCCTGCCCTGAGGGCAGGGCTGGTGCAGCATTAAGCTTTCCTAAGCAGGCGCTTTAGACCACTGAGCCATCCTGCCAGGCCCTAAGAGAACATTTTAATTATTGCCGCATACACATCTCCTTTCTGTCCCCTACTATAGCTAGGGTGCATACTGCCAGGGCTCTGTTTTATCCAGCACTTTTCTCTTACCAAATTCATGCCCCTTCTTGCAGGCAGTGCCCTTCCAGTGACAGCCTATGATAAAAATGGCTTCCGTATCCTTTTCCACTTTGCCAAGGAGTGTCCACCAGGACGGCCTGATATACTGGTGGTGGTGGTATCCATGCTGAACACAGCTCCCTTGCCAGTCAAGAGCATTGTGCTGCAGGCTGCAGTGCCCAAGGTACTGCCAGCTTCCTAGGCTTCCAGAGGCCAAAACTGCCTTTATTTTAGCCACTGCTTGGAGGGCCTGTCAGTGGCCAGCAGATGGCCGTGTATGCATGTACATCCACTATGACCAGATGTGTTTCCTGTTCAGAGCGTGGGCCAGCTCAGCTCTCCAATTACTTTTCTTGTCTGTATTATTTAGTCAATGAAAGTGAAGCTGCAGCCGCCCTCTGGGACAGAACTCTCTCCATTCAGTCCCATCCAGCCACCTGCAGCCATCACCCAGGTCATGCTGCTGGCCAACCCAATGAAGGTAAGCAGAGGAGAGCATAGGACCCAGCTGCCTCAGATTAGGTCTTCCCTAAATGTTGAGATGAGGGAAGTTGCAGCACTCTGGCCTGCAGTTGCAGCTCCACCTCTCTGCTGCCTCAAGTTAGGTGCTGAGTGTGGGTTGGTATGGTGGGAACAGGGATGCACAGGGCAGGACAGCAGGGAAGAGGCTACATGGACCAGATCTTACTCACCTGCTATCTTCTGTCACAGGAGAAAGTACGGCTCCGATATAAGCTGACCTTTGTTCTTGGGGAGCAGCTGAGCACAGAGGTGGGCGAGGTGGACCAGTTCCCTCCTGTGGAGCAGTGGGGGAACCTATGACCCCAAAAGCAGCAGTGATTTCTACTTTTAAGCCAAGCAGGCTGCCCCAACATGGACAGGGATCCAGTCTAATCACTCAGTGTCCTGACAGCAGCACTTGTAGCTTTGACATGGAGCAGGGGCCCTGGACACTTCTGCTAGGAGCCATCCTACTGCTGTGATAATCTCCATGGGCCCCTGAAAGGACCTGCTTTTATCTACCTGTGTGACTTGAAGTGGCCATATACTGTCTGGTGGAACAGCCCCCGTCTGTACTGCTGTACTGGGACAGCGGACCCCAGCCCTGGAACAGGTTTCTCCCTGTATCTGTGTCCCTGGTACCTGGGGGGGAAGAGGCTAAAGAGCGGGAAGTCTTGGGTCCCTGCATGAACTGAGTCCTCAACACAGGCATAGTTTGAGGCTGCAGCCCATTGCCAGCCTGTGCTTCCCCTATTAGCAGGTTCTGGTGCCATGGAGGGGTGCCATTGAGGTGGGTGAAGCGAGGGACCCAAAGTGGGTTGAGTCTGTGCATTCTGGAATGGCCATGAAATGAGTTCTGCTCTTGTCCCTGTGGGCAGTAATAGGTTGTGTCTTGTGGACATCTCAGCTTTATGATAGCAACAAGTGGGGATAGGAAAAGAAGATGATCCCATTTTTGCCTTGCAGAAGCAAGGGCTGATAGCTGTTTGGGAAATGTGTGCCTATGTGCAGACGGGGCACTCTACTCACTACCTCCTGCTTGGCATGAAACCCACTGTTCTTCCCCTAGCATCTACGAGGAAGGACAGCTCGCACCACCCTTGGCCTCCTGGGAGATGTGTACAGTATGGTATTCTTGGTTGGGCCTGGGAGGCCTCAGGGTCAAGCACACCTCACTGGAATTATGTGCTTTCATGCTGCATGGAAATCCCCACTTCCTCCAGCTACAGAGGGACACTATTAGTCATCTGGCTTGGAGGTGATGAAGTAGAAAGGGCTGTGTTTGAATCAAGCTCCCAGATTCTATTGTTCAAATAGTACTCATCCCAGCTGCCCTGGACAAGGCCCACTGAGACAAGAAATGGAAATGCCTGCTGCCACAGAAGCGGGGGATGATGGGCAGGTGGCTCAGGTAGACAGGCTCAGTTAGTCAGCACCTGGGAAAAGGGTGACATGAGCATAGCCCCTGGTCATCCTGCCCCTTCCTAGGTTCCCTTACTCCATATCCAGAGGTCATCTCACCCTCTGCCCTCACTGCCTTCAGTGAGCAGGTTTCACTGCTTTATCAAGACAGGTCAAAAGTGAAGTTTTCACAACCAAGAGCTTTCCAGAGACCAGCTGTTGCAGCTCTAGGAAGATCTAGATTACTGTGTGAAAAATACCTTAATAAACTATAGACATTAAAATTAGTTATCAGTGTTACTCCTATTGAGATCCCTGCTTTGTGGCAAACAGCTGTACTTGACCTACTGATTCTGCTGCCCTTGTTTTGCTGCATGTTAAATAAAACTATTTTTACCTTAGCTGCGATCCTTATAATAGATGCCATTTACCCCAAGGTAAAGGTGCCACCTAGGGGTGGGGTGGGGGTGGGGCTAAAAAGTACAGATTGCTGAAGCCTTTTAAGATAAAGAGGTGTGGTGCACGCCTGTAATTCCAGCACTCGGGAGGCTAAGACAGGAAGATCAGTGTGAGTTCCAGGCCAGCCTGAACTGCATGAGGAGACCCTGTCTCAAAAAGACAAAAAATGTAAACTACAAAGGCCTCTTGTTCACATTTCCAGTTACAAGCATGACTCTAGCCCCGATTCCTACCTTGGGGTAGGTTCTCTTAGGAGCCTAGGAAAGACAGTTGCGTATTAAAACAGAACATAAAGTCAAGCACAGGGGGCCCGGCAGGATGGCTCAGTGGTCTAAAGCGCCAGCTTAGGAAAGCTTAGGCGACTGCAGGGACTGAGGTTCAATCCCCATCACCACATGCTGCGCCAGCCTTGCCCTCAGGGCAGGCTGAGCCGGCCATAAAAAAAAATAAATAAATAAACAAAAGTTCTGAAACAAGAAAAAAAAGTCAAGCACAGTGTTTCAAGCTAGTAGTCCTAACTACTCAGGAGGCAGAGGGAGGAGGATCCATTGAACTCAAAGAGAGTTGGGGCCAGCTTGGGCAATACAGCAGGAACCATTTCACAAAACATTTTCATTTTTGCCATCTTAGGTTCAAAACAGCCATAGGAGTTAAAACTCCTTGGCTGAACTTTATTTGCCAAAGAGAACATTCATTCTTTTAGAAAGAAAGCTATTTTACATTGCCATACAAAGTTACCACACTGTAGGGGCTCTTAGCTGATCTCAGGAACCTTCCAGTGAGCCTTCTTTTATAATTGCCCGTGCAAGATTCCTGGCAAGAGCAAGTCTCAGCATCTCCACCTTGGTGGTCTCTATGTCATCATCCTAAAAAGCAGAGCTGATGTGAGGCACAGCAGGCAGCGCCACCCACAAAGAACAGGATATGTAACACTTCCATTCTCAGTGTAAGCCTATGCCACTGCAGCCAATCAACACAGAAAAACTGAAGGGACCAGAAGACAGCCATCCACTTGGTTCTAAAAGCACGATTAGAAGCAATAACTAAGGTCTATGAGTTCCTGGAGGCCAGGGAGTATTTGAGGGGCACAGGTGGTGCAGAAAACCAGACAAAGCCCCAGACAACTTTTTTCCCACCCTCACTATGGAACCATCAATGAGGAAGCTAAAATGACCTGGGGCTTCTGGGCATCAGGCTCTCCACACTCCAACCTCCTTGAAGTCAAGTCCTCCAAGCATCGCATCAGTTCATATGTCTGTTCTGCCGAAAAGATCACCTAGAAGAGAGAGAAGCCACTTTACTTAGCTGCTCCCCAGCCTAGGTCTAGCTTCAGAAGAGGTCTTCATCCTATGTGCATGGAGGATGCCACTGTATATGGAGCCCTGGTGTGGGGAGCAACTTCCTGCTGTCCTGTCCAGCCACAGGATAAGTACTGGCACTAGACAACTGTGGTATTTCCATTTCTCTGGCATATCACTGGACTTGCAGCACAGATGCAATGGAAGAAGATAAGTGCTCACTCAGAACTACTTGAAAATATTGTGTGTCCATAATAGATATAGACCAAGCTCTCAAGAGCTACAAAAGGTAGACAAAAAATCCTCATGGACTCAAACCTTAACCTGTTTTTGTTCCAAAAGAGGAAGGGCATCTGTGAGCAGAGTCATCCAGAAAGAGCGGGGTGCAATCTGAGAGGTCATCAGGGACAGCAGAAGAGACGAGGCTTCACTGAAACGTTTCTCCCCATACAGTCGGTGGAACTCACGGTACTTTCCTGTGTGGAGAAAGAGCACCACATCACTCTGCATCCCCCAAGTGGCTTCCTGATAATACCCACAAAGGTCACCCCAGCACTAAAAACAAAAAGTGGCACAGGCATGTTTCACATGTCTCTGAACCAGCACTCTGGGAAGATAAGGCAGGAGGAACTTTAGTTTGAGCTCAGCTTGGGCAACTTAGCAAGACCCTGTTTCAAAAAATACAAGAAGTGCTGGAAATTAGAGATGGTATACACACCGGTAATGCCAATATTCCAGAAGGCTGAGGCAGGAGGATGGAAAGGCTTAGGCTGCTTAGAGACTCAAGATCCTGCCTAAAAAAAGAGGCCTGGCCTGGGCTGGGCGGGGTAAATAGCTCAGCAGCATAAGTGCCTGCCTGGCAAGCATAAGTCTTTCGATACCAAAAAAAAAAAAAAAGGCTGTGGATGTAGCTCAATGTAAAGGGCCTTGGTTTACCATCAAGGACAAAGAAATGGGAGTATAGCTTACTGTAGGAAGTGTTTCATATGTGTGACACCCTAGGTTCATACTAAGCACCAAAGAGCGAGGAGCTGGACCTCAGAACACAAAGACACTACAGGATCTTGCTCTGCAGTCCAGGCTGGCCTCAAACTCATTGATCCTCCTGCCTCAGCCTCTGGAGCACTGGGATGACAGCTGTGCACCACCATTCCTAGTCAATGATCAATCTCCTGCATCTGTAGTCTGGCACATAGGATCCCTAAGGGAATGCACCAATGTAGAACACATCTTCCAATCTCTACAGTGATCCAGTTCCCCAAGGGACAGAAGTGACTCACCCAGGAATGTCAACCGGTCACTAAGCATCATGGCTGGTCCCAGATTGTCAATGAGATCCAAGTCAGAAAAGCAGCCTCGCTCACAGTAATCTCTGAGGAACCTGTAGGCCCGGCACGGAGGAGATCAGAAATCAGTCCAGTCCTGCTCCTGACCTCCAACCTCCCATGCGAGTCCCAGAACCATCATCAGCTGCACTCACCTGTCTGAAACCAGCGTGGCGAAGGCAGCATCTTTGGCACGAATGCTCCAAGAGAGGGCAGAGCCCAGGCGATTGTTACGGACAGCCTTCATGGCCAAGATCTTACAGATGCTGCGGACTTCCCAGGCAGAGACAGAAGGGAAAGCCTCTCAGCCACTGTCACTCCCCTCGGGAGCACTGTGTTGACAGGCATGCCTTTCCCACAGCTGCACTGCAATCCAGAGGTGCTCCTGGCCCTAAGCACAGGCAGGCCAACAGCACTAGAAACTTTTGAGTTTATTAACAGTGTAGTCTCTGCTAACAGTATAATGAACCACCTATGCCAATATTAGCTTTCTAAGGGGTCTGCTTTCTCCTTTCCACATAACCAGCCTCTCCATTATTCTCCAAGGCTATCTTCCTTTGCATCTCAGGGTCTTTTTATTTGAGACAGGGTTGGTCTCCATAATTCAGGCTAGCTTTATACTCATGGCAATCCTGCTACCTTAGCCTCTCAAATGTTGAGATTACAGGTGTGTGCCACTCAAGCCATGTTTTGTTTGTGGGACCCGGGGTTCAAACTCACAACCTGCCGCTTGCCAGGGAGGCGCTGTGTCATGGAGTTATCTGCCCAGCCCCTCAAGCCATGTTTTGTGAGACAGCCAAATGTGCAAATGCCTCTACTAGGAGCAGTAACATAGATTGTCATCATTGGGCATTGTTGCCTATACTCCATTCTCCCTGTGCTACTCCACTCCCCCGTGCTCCTTTTGAGCTGTGAACTGCCTGCAACTCTTCCCCACCTGCCCAGATTCTGCCAGTGGCAGCGGCCCACCAGGATGGCAACTGCATACTGACTCCAGGCTAGGCAAATGAGACAAGTGGGCTAAGGTCTTCTCTGAAAGAAAAGTACTATTTCCTCAAGTTTTCAAGGGACCTTCTCTGCTCCTGTGTTCTTAAGTCCTATGACAGCCCTTCTCCAGTGTGGTGGGGCTCAGCTTCAGTGCCCCAATGTCCCTATAGGAAGTGAGGACAGCCAACCCACCTTGTTCAGTCATCTGCCGCTGCTCACAAATCCGCAACACCTTGAGGGCTTTCTGCTCAGTGTTGAGAGGGATCCGCTCAATATGTAGCTCCAAGGAAACGCGGCCCAGCTCAGGACAGTGGTCAAAGTAATCTACCGCCAGCTGCCAGAGGCTGCAAAAGTCCCAGGAGGACAGCTATGGGGGCTAGGCAAACCTGTGGCTTTTCAGATTGGTACTTCAGTCTCCACTTTCCCCACAAGAACACCCCAGTGTATATGCCCTTGGGCCTTCCTACCTGTGATGAGCAAACAGCCCTGAGGCATATTCCAGCAGGAGGAACTCTCTCATGTTAGAGCCAAAACTGGAATAAAACATAACATGAGACCAAGAATCCAGGCTTGCTCCATTCAGGTCCCTTTCCCCAGCCCCTTCCAGACATTTGGTGCAGCCCACCCCAGGAAAGAGTCGGCCTATCTGGCTGACTTACTAAAGGTTGTGAGACTGGAGCAGCCTGCAGTGATCCAGCAGATCTGTCAGGTGAGCCACAAACCACCAGTTACTCAAGGCAATGCTGTGGATTCAAACAACAAGCTAAGAAAAAAAGTAAGGGAACACACTACCTCACACCTAGGCAGGACACCCTATGTCTTATTTCAGAAGGAGATTTCACCTCCCACCTGTTAGAATCACTAAGGTAGATGAGTCAAAGGACCGAAATCGTAACTGACAAAGGGGTGGAAAAAAGGGAACCATCACATAACTCTTGGTGTTCATGTAAACTGAGGTATCCTGTATGGAAGATGTGGAGGTGACTCAAAACTTAATGACCTACAGCTGGGCCTATCAGCATACACCTATAATCTCAATGACTCAGGAGGCAGAGGCAGGAGGATCTTCAAGTGAAAAGCCAGCCTCAGCCTGGGCACCTTAGCTGGATTCTTACTCTAAAATGTAAACTGGCGTGTCTCAAACTAAAACTGGGTGTACTGGCTGGGGAGATAGCTCAGTGGATTAAGCACCTGCCTAGCAAGCACATAGCCCTGAGTTTGATCCCTGGTACTGGGGGGGCGGGGGGGGGAGACATCTCTAAAAGCAGGTATACTGATACACAGGAGGTTCACAAAGTAAAGCCAAGAGCCTGACCAATTTAAGTAACACCAAGATACTGTCTCACAAAGTAAAGAGCTGGGGACACAGCTCAGTGTGGGAGCCCTAGTCAATCCCCAGTAATGAAAAAAAAAAATTTGTTGCTGCTGCAGAGTATGAACTCAGAGCCTTCCCCATCCACTGAGCTACATACCTTTGGTCTCTGAAAACCTTTTATTGAATCTGGGCATGGCAGATGGTGCTGCATGTCTGTGATCCTAGCACTCTAGGAGGCTGAGACAGAACAATCACAAACTTGAGCCCATCTTGGGCAACTTGACAAGGCCTTGTCTCAAAAAGACTTGGTGTACAGGACCACTTGAGCAGCTATCCTTGAAAGAACTATTATCTCCATTTTGGCTGAGCACCAGATCTCCAAAACGTTAGATATGATCTCAACAGCATAAGGCAAATTACTTTCTCTGCATATGGCAGAGGTAAATGTGAGCCACCTACCTACCTCAGCTCATAGTACTCACCTACTTCCCACAATTCTATCATTCTTCAAGCCACTTCCCCTCCACTGAATAAAACCTAGGTATGGTGCTGGGTCACTCTTTGTTCTGGAAAGCCATCTTTATGGCTGGACTTAGAGCCTCTTGGCTCCCCAGTAAGTATAAATATGCTTTAGTGTCTTTACTTTCTCCATGGGTTGCACTGAGAGCGGTAGATCAGAATTAACTTGACAAGATTCCAATAACATGTCTTTGGGATTACAAATACTGACTTCTTGGATCGAGACAAGAACCTGGAGGGGACTCCCACAGCTTGGAATGTAGCTCAGTGTGAAGGCTTTGGGTGAGTTCAGTCCTCAGTACAGCAGAAAAGAAAAGAAAAAGCAGGAAGTCAGCAACTCCCGGCGTCTGCACAAAGGGACATGGCAGTTGGCAAGTCTGGAGGGTAGCAATCCCTGAAGGCCCCTAAAGAACTGACAGCAGGGTTCAAGTGACCAGTTCTGGAAAGAATGCTGAAAGAGGTCGCCTTGGATTCCCTGCGGGATCAGTCCAGTCTATGCTACACAGCTGGGTTCGGGAGTACCCATGTGTACTCTAGAGACTTCTATGCAAGCAGCCTCTACACAGATGGGCACCAGATAGCTGCCAATATCTTGCCTTTTGCCCATGACACATATGCCAGCTGTTTCCTTTTGCCAGAGAGCAAGGAACTGGCTCATCTTTCAAGCCAGCCATAAACCCATGGAGAAGAAGTGGACCGTGCTACCTTCTTGCAGTTATTGGGATTAACAGACAAACAAACCCTCAGGCCTGTAACAGGGGCTGATGGCCAGTTTCTGCTTCAGGACCCCTGGTTGTGTTTCTGCCCAAGGGTTTGGGAGCTGATAAGAAACTACATGCCCATTTACAAAGCTCTATTCTAGTATCTTTATAAAGGCTTCCCCTTGTTGCCTGTCATGGGGTACAGTCTTGGACCAGCTAATGATGCCACAAGCAGTGAAGTTTCTCCACACCATCAGCCACCAAGACACACACTACCCTCTCCCTGAAACTGTGCCAGAGTGCAAAACAATCGTGGAGGGGGGGTCTTTTTGAGACAGGGCCTCCCTATGCAGTTCAGGCTGGTCTAGTTCAGGCTGGTCCCAAACTTGCAACAATTTTGCTTCAGCCCAAGTACTGTGATTATAGGTGTGCACTACCACGCCTGGCAAAAGGCATATTTTTATTTATTTTTTGAGAAAGGGTCTCACTATGCAGTTCAGGCTGGGCTTAAGCTCACTTTTGTAGCCTAGGCTGGCCTCAAACTCACACTGATACTCCTACCTCAGCCTCCCAAGTGCTGGGAATACAGGCATGCACCACCATGCCTGGCTAAAAGGCTTATTTTTTTTTTTTTTTAAACTCAGGACCTTGCACTTGCCAGGTAGGCACTTGTGCCCCTGAGCTATCTCTCCGACCCCTAAAAGCAGTATTTTTAAAACTACTATGGCTGTAGAAAACAATGCAGCCTGCTGCCATTCCTGGGAAGAGATCTTAGGACTTTATGCCAATTCCTCTTTCACAAAGGACAGGAGAGCTTCCTAGTCAAAACAAGGCAGAGCTGAGACACAGCCCACTGTCCTCAGATCCTTTCCTACCCAAGGCAGAGATGCTTCAACAGGGCTATGAGCCTGACCCTGTGTGACACTATACTGTGTGCTACAAAGAGCTTGCTTTTTCTAGATCTTAAAGCATTGGCTGCAACACGGGTTGGTTTATTTATTTTTTGAGACTGCTGGCCTTAAACTCACTGCATACCTTAGGCTGGCCTTGAACTCATGGTGATCCTCCTGCCTCTGCCTCCCAAGTGCTGATTACAGGCATGCACCACCATGCCCAGCTTGTAATGTTTTTCTAAACAGATATCCCTAAAATGAAGTTATAAATACAGCACTCCTGGGAGACCAGCAAGACCCTATATTCACCCAGAGAAGCCACTATTGACCTAGATCTCCCAGGAAGGAAAAGGGATAGGGGCTTGTATGTCATCACAAACCCATCAGAGATGGGGCCTTTATGCTTGTTTTGACAGTGTATAACATACAGAGGTGGGCCGGGCGTGATGG
>PVJA010040548.1:0-18449 GCA_004027025.1 Myocastor coypus | reverse complement strand
ATTATGGGTGTAGCCTAGGGCGGGAGCTAAGGCGGAGAGCCTGAATGTAATATAAAGAGAGACAGAGAGACAGACTGGAGCTCTAGCTGTTGCTGTTGCTCTTCTGCCGTGTTGGTTGGCTATCTCTGCCACCATTTTGTTGCTGTTCTGCCGCCATGAACTGGATGCTCTCCACCCTGCTCCACTCAGCCTTGGGCCAGCCGAATATGGACTGAAACCTCTACAAACTGTGAGCTAAATATACCTTTCCTTCCTTCATTTTGAGTGTTGGGTATTTGTCTCAGCAACGAGTAAAAAGTAACTAATACATTACTCTAATATAAAAAAATGCACACATGCAAATACACTGATAGACGAGCCTTCCTCATGAATATAGACACAAAAATCCTTAACAAAATATTACCAAGTTGAGTTCAGCAATATATGAAAAGAATTATATACCCTGAGCAAGGGGGTTTATTCCAGGTGTGTACATATGGTTTAATGAGCTTTGACACCACAATGAGTTAAAGCAGAAAATCACATGATCACATCAATCCACAGAGAAAAAGATCTGACAAAGCTCAGCATTCATTCATGATGTGAAAAAAGCCAGGTAAATAGGAATAGAGGGAAATGTGTTTAATTGAAAAAGACAAAATCCTACAGCTAATATGATACTCAGTGGTGAAGGAGTGCATGTTTTATCCCTAAGGGCAGAACATGGCCAGCATCCACTGTCAGCACGATCAGTGAACAGAATTCTGGGAGGTCCAGCCACCAGCAAGGCAAGAAAAGGAAGCCAAAGCAACATGGGCCAGAAAAACAGAAAAACTTTTGCAAATGCTGTGATCGAGGGCCAGCCTGATAACTCAGCGGACTAAAGCACCTGCTTAGGCAGAGCGTAGTGGTCAGGGTTCAATGCCCACGTGCTGCACCAGTCCTACCCCCGGCAGTGCGCTGAGACTGCAATTGAGACTGGGCTGGGGGCGTGTGCCTGTAATCCCAGCACTCGGGAGGCTGAAAACAGAACCTCTGCCAGTCCAATCTACATAGTGAGACTTTCTATACCCTGTCCTAAATACAGTAAATCAATCAATTAATCAATCAATCAATCAATAAAGAGGTTGGGGTGACAGCTCTGTGGTACAAGTGCTTGCCTGGCAAGTACAAGGTTGTGAGTTTGAACCCCAGTCCTGCAAAACAACAACAACAATAGCAATAATAATAAAATGCTACAATCACTTACATGGAAAAATCTCAAGAGATGTACAGATAACAAAATAATTCATAGACCTAATACATGAATTTGGCCAGGCAAAGAATAAAAGATAAAACATATAAAAAGCAGCTCTTCTTCTGTTATTAACAATGAGTACATAAACATTGAAATAAAAACTAAGACACCATTTTTCATTGCCAAAAATATGGAATGCATAGGTATAAATCTAACAAAACAGGAACCAGGAGTGGTGGCACATGCCCATAATCCCAGCACTTGGGAGGCTGAGACAGGAGGATCGCTGTGAGTGCAAGACCAGCCTAGGGGCTACAAAAGTGAGCACAAGGCCAGCCCAAACTGCATAGGGAGACCCTGCCCCCACTCCCAAAAATCTAACAAAACACGAGGGATTTGTATGTTGAAAACGGCAGAATCTCGATGAAAGAAAATCTAAATAAATGGAAAAAATATATTAGCATGAATTGCAAGATTTGACTTAGTAATGATATTGGCAATCACCTCAAGTTAGTACACATGTCTGATGCCATTCTGTCAGAATCTCCTCCAGTTGTACAGCTACAGATAAGATCAGTCTAAGAGCTAGATGGTGACCTGAAGAAACCAAAATACTTAATACAATTTTGACTAAGAAGAAAAACGTGGAGCAAAGCATGTACTTGAACTCAGGACTCCCCTAGCAGGACTGTGTGGAACTGGAAGAGAGGCAGGCAAGGGTGGAACAGAGTAGAGAACACAAAGCAGGTGACACAAGGACAGGCAACCGATTATTGAGCAAACCCAAAACCCTAGTCAATTCATGCGGACAGAGCCTTCGCAGGAGACCTCACTGGATAATTAAGACTTCCATGGGCAAAAAAGAAAAGATTGGAGAATCATGCAACTTAAAACCTCAGTCTTATATTTACATAAGAACAAACTCAAGACGGATCATGAAGTCAAATGCAGGACATCAGACAATAAGCCTTTTAGGTAAAAAGCAGCATTAAATGGTCAGGGTCAAAAAAAAAAAAAATCATCAGGGTGGAGAGTCAGGGGACAAGGAGGAGGCAGCTGGTTTTGGAGGCAGCTGGTTTTGGAGGCAGGCAACGGAAGTTGGTCTGGGGGCACAGCATCCTATGTCAGCGAAAGTTCTCTCTCCGTTTCTGCAAGGAGGAGCGGTGCCTGCATGTGGACCGAGACACCCAGAAACTTCAGAACAGACACCTTGAAAGAGTCGCTCTTACCTCTCAGGAGAGTGTCGGAGAGTGACAGCAAGGACCGGAGCAAGCTTGCAATTGCCAGATTTTCAAGGTCTAGACCAATTCCCCAGGAGCATTCGTCGCTTTTGCCAAAGACATTGTTTTATGGTGTAATCTAAAAGCAACCTCCAGGGCCTGGCAGTACAGCTCAGTGGACAAGTGCATGCTTAGGCAAGTGCAGGAGCGAGGGTTTGATCCCTGGCATGGCATGCTGTGCGGGTCAAGCCCCCAGGCATGCTGAGCTGGTGATGGAGTCCAGGCGTGGTGGCGCATGCCTGTAATCCCAGCATTACAGAGGCAGAAATCAGGAGGATCCCTATGAGTCTGAGCTGCATAGTGAGACCCTGCCCACAAAAAAAAGCAACCTTGTACCTATAACAGGCTTCCAGCTGCTTTCCCCAAGGCCCCCAACCCCTAAGGTCCCTGAGTTCCTGCAGCTTGTGCAGAACCCCTCGTGTCAAAGACAGGTGCTGGAGTTTGTCACAGCCAAAGCTGACTCTGTCTACAGCCCTGGTCCCCATCTCCCTGTGGCTCAAAGAACTGCAGCTGATTTTTTTTCAGTGTGGCAAGGACCAAGGCCCTTTTATTTGTTACATTTTAAAATGCTGGCTTTTAAAGTCAAAGATTAGTTTTACCGCTTTTTAGATGGGTAAGTGTGGAAGGGAGCATGCTTGGTCTTAGGATGAAAAAGAATCCTCTAATGCAGTTGTATAATTTTTACTCCATTGCAGAAGGTGACAATCTTAGTTGCCCCAGACCCCTGTTAGCACTTGGAATCTTCAGTCATCTTCATTTCAGCTGTTACATTTTCATTTGCCTTTCATATGATTATGGGGCATTTGGACATTTTCTTCTCTAAAGCTCCTCCTCAAATCTTTCATGTTTTAAAAACTGTCACCTTTAGGGTAGCATCTGATAATGGTATGTGTCTATAGGGCATGAAGCAATGATGCTTTCCTTGCATATATTATGGAAGGGCCAAATTAGGGTCTCACTCTGCAGTTCAGGCAGTTAAGGCTGACCTTGACCTTGCCATATAGCCCAGGCTGACCTTGAACTCGCAGTGATCCTCTCACCCCAGCCTCCCTAGTGCTGGAATTACAGGCGTGCACCGCTGTGCCTGGCACCCAGCTATTCAAGACAGACACTAAGTGGCTGCTGACTCCCACCGCCATCCGCCACAGCCCACCCCAGCACTGGTTCCCCCTCTGCTTCTCACTCTCTGTTGTTGGCCAGACTCTCCCTTGCTTTTCTTTTGAGCTATATATTTTTTTTTCTTTTCTTACTGATTTTCAGAATTTCATATTTTGATAGTTTTTTCTCTAATCTATCCTGAATGCAAATTTTTAATCTGGCACATAAATAAAAGCATTGATCGATGGCTTCTTCCAAATGCATTGTTCGCCTTTTTCCTTTCTAAGCACTGTCTGTTGGAAGAGTGCTTAATGTTAACACAGTCCGATGCGTACTTCCCCCCCTTGGTGGCAGGTGATGCCTTCCTAGAATTTGGGCACCTGCACATAGACATACACAGGCCCTGGAGTCCCTGCCCAGCCGTGCTGCAGAGGGCTGTGTTCACAGGTCAGGGCTGGTGCCCCAGGCAAGGCATAGCATGTCTGACAGACAGAGGCCACTGACTGCATGTGTGGCTCTCAGTGACCCAAAGCCCATGCAGGAGACAGGTAAAGCTCAACAGGTACAACTGAGGTGAGTGGTCAACCACACATAACCAAATACACCAGCTCATTTCATACTTTAAAAATGTACCCTGCTTCTGTTTTAAAATTGATATTTAAATTTTAGTCACAGTAACCACATATCCATGGACAATAACAGTCGCATCTGCCTGCTGGCTGTTGTATCAGATAGCATGGGCTTAGAGATTAACAAATGGCCCAGGCTACGGTCTCTGGTCACTTTATAACACAGCTAACACCTGAGGGCTGCTCCCTCCTTCTCAGGCTCCATCCGTAACAACTAAAGAAGATCCTTAGTATACAGGTGCAGTCCCACCATGGCCAGGGAGCCCTAACTTGATGTCTACCAACCCAGGGGAGGTAGGTAGTGTCCTTAACCACCAGGGAAGTGCCTTTAGTATGTGGGCTCAGGCTCTGGGCCCAACCCCATTCTACATATTGTCATGGAGGTCTCTTGAAGATGTGTCTCAATCAAACCTCGAGTGAAGTCAGCTGACCTCCGTCCTGTGAGTGGGCCTTGTCTGATCAGCTGAGGGTCTTAAGAGAAAAAGTTGTCTCCACACATGCTCAGGGAGGAATTCCTCAAGCAGAGCGCTGTGTGGCGTCCGCTCTGTTGGACTTTCTGGACTACCAGCCAGTCCCGCACATTTGGCACTACCCAGCCCCCACAAGTCCTTAAAGAAAATGTCCCCCGCTTCCCCATACTTGTGGGTTCTGATTCTCCACCAATTTAACCCAGAGGGTACAGAGCTCCTTTACTGAAGCTGCCTGCTACTTCCACGCATTTGGGAAACCTCTTCACCTCTCTGGGTTTTGTCATTGGAAAATTAAGTCAAATAATAATACCTTCCCGGTGGGGTTGCTCAGAGAATCGACCTGAGGGCGTCAGGGTATGGCCCATGGTAAAGGCTCAACTAAGGCTTGGCGTTGGTTGACGTCTTCCACCTTAGAGCACTGCAAGAAAGACTCACTACGGGCTGCACTGTAGACACCAAAGGATCGAAGAAAAGGAGCAAAGTTTAGAAAAGTGCATTAGAATGACTGGTGATCCTCATCACAGGCGCTTTAAATCAATTTTCGCTGGGCTACAGGTCAGGAAAAATGGCTATGTTTAAGCGACTCCCTTAAAGTGAGTCTGGTGAAGTTTTAAAGTATTGTGCCTGACACCTGAATTTCAGGACCATCCAAAACCCTTGCGTTCATCACAGCCCAGGGGGGACATGATCATTTCCTGCTGCATGAAGGAGAAACTGAGGCTTGAGCGAATCCGTGTCACCCTCAACTTTAAAGGGAAATCATTTCCCGCCGGCGCCGGCCTCCCACCAGCCCATCAGGGTTATTTGTTTTCCTTCCTAATCCTCTAAAAGCAGCTTACGAGAATTGAAACGAATCTCAAGTCCTCCCGGGGAAACTGTGAACTCCATCATTGCCCCTTGCTCCCTCATTGTTCTCTGCTGCTGGATGTACATGTGTAATTCAGCTTGGAATCTGCCATCTAATCTTATAAGATATTTTTTTCTTGGCAATTTTGTGCAGGTAATCCTAAAGAGGATTGTTCCTGAATTGTGTATGATTAAAATTGAATGTAGCTTGTAGGCAAAAATGAATTGTTAATAAGTAGGAGAATCCTGCCCTCTTTGAAGATTATTTATTGTTAAATGAAAAGTGACTTCAGCATGTCAATACATTTCCTTTTGTTTGTTTGTTTGTTTGCCCCTTCTTTATTTTTTGGTCTGCTCATATGTTGTGAATTGCCATAACCCACAGCTTAATTTTATGGTATTCCTTTGACTTACATTCCTAAGTGTCAGGTTTTCTAGAGAGATTATTTTTACATGTTTTAATATATATTTTCCCCTTCACTCTCCTTTCTTTGATGTCAGGGATGAATAAATCTAGTTTAATATGACTTTCATTTGTGAGGCTTAATGCAGAAACCATCGTAAGGCCGAACCAGGCTTCCTTCTGTTTCCGTGCTTAATCTGTTTCTGTTGAAATGAACCAAGCCCAGGGCCAGCAGTATAGCTCAGCAGACTAAGCACTTGCTCAGGGAAGCGCAGAGGCCAGGGTTTGGTTCCTGGCCCCACCTGCAGCACTAGCCCCCACTCTTGAGCACACTGAGCCGGTGATGGAGTCTGGGTGTGGTGACACAGGCCTGTAATTCCATCACTTGGGAGGTAGAAGCAGGAGGATCACTATGAGTCAGTAGTGAGACCTTGTACAAAAAAAAGTTAGAAATCAAAGCTTAGGGCTTGTGGTCAGATCATCCCTTTGTCCTCAAAGCCACTCACGGGAGAAGCGGTTCCCTAACCGCGTCCCTAACATGGCGATGCTGGTTGGTAGAGGGAGAATGTGAGCTCCTTCCTAAGAGGTGGTTGTGTTGTGTTTATTAGAAGGCTGAGTGACTCAGTAGTTATTTTAGGCCTGGCCTTTCCACTCTAAGTCCATGTCTATGACTTTGTTTGGCATGGATATGTTGAAATGGTCTAAATAACTGAGATTCTAATTTATGCTGCAGTAGATCTGCTTCATAATGGGACCATTAACACCCAGATTTCAGGATTTTTTCTTTTGCTTTGTTGTGTCTTTTCGAGACAGGATCTTGCTATGCAGTTTGTGCTGGACTTGAACTCACTTTGTAGACCATGCTGGCCTCAAACTCATGGCAGGCCTCCAGCGTCAGCCTCCCAAGTGCTGGGTCACAGGCACGTGCCACCATGCTCAGCCTCAAAGTGCCATTTAGGAAAATACTTTGGCCCATTGTACCTCAGCCAAAGGACTTCCTTTTTACGCATTTAATACATGGTCTATAGGGTGTCATTACACAGATCACACTCATAGTGACCCTTCCTGTTTTCAGCCTCACAAGTGAGATTACAGGCATGCGCCACAATGCCCTGTCTCATTCATCTCAGTGCACCACAGGGGCTGGGCTGGTAGGGCAGGCGGAGGATTGAACCCGCCCCTGCTTCTGCCTAAGCAGGCACTGAACCCGCCCCACTGAGCTATCTGGCCAGCCCAAAGGACTTTATCTAGAACACATAAAGAGCTGAAAAAATCTTAAGACTTCCCAAATTTAAAGAACCAATCCAAAAATGGGCATCTGAGATGAATACACACGTTTCAGATAAAGAAATACAAATGGCAAACAAATACATGAAAAAAATGTTTGACATCAGCAGTCACTTGAGACAGGCAAATATAAAACAATACTAAGATTCCATCTCATCCCAGAGTGCTGTCATCAAGAAATCAACCAATAATAAATACTAGGGGGACTGTGGAGGAAAACGAACCCTTCTCCACTGTTGGTAGCTGTGCAGACTCAGTGGAAGCTAGGGCTAGAGGTCCCGCTCAACCCAGCTATCCTGGGTATCGTCTCACAAGAACTTTAAAAAGTCCTACCACAGAGATATATGTACATCCACATTTATATCACTACCAGTAGTAATAGTTAGATTTTGGAAACCACCCAGATTTCCAGCAGCCAAGCAATGCATAAAAACCATGTGGTCTTTTTATGTAGTGAAATGCTACTCAGCCATAAGGAAGGAGAAACTTGATGCTTGTATAGGTAAATGGATGCGACCCATGACCATACGCATAAGTAAAATCAGTCAGAGTCTCATGTGTAAACATCGTACCATCTCCCTGGGGTGAATGCACAGTAGATGCCGTGAGATGGGCAGTACTTGTTTAAAAGGAGCTAGGTGGGGAGAAAGAGGAAAGGAGGGAGGGGGAAAGGGGAACAATGCAAGACAACAATCTCGTTTGTGTCTCTTAGTTCACTAAAAAGGAAGATTTGTGCAAATACTGGTGGGAGAAGTTTTTATGCCCGTGTCTTGCATGCTTTGAAGATAACCATACGTGATGAACTTACTTCATTATTCTCCTTTTATTTGGTGATGAAACTTTCTTTTACCTTCTTTTCAATAAAATAGAGAAGTGCCTTTTTAAAGTTATTATTAATGGCCGGCTCAGCATGCCCTGTGGGTGGAGCTGGCGCAGCATGTGATGCTGAGGATGGAACTCCAGTCCCTGCGGTTGCCTAAGCTTTCCTGAGCAGGTGCTTTAGACCGCTGAACCATCTCGCCGGCCCCTGAGAAGCATCCTTTAAGGACTCAAGGTGACACCAGCGGCTGCTCGCTGAGCTGTTGCTGCCCTTCCTCTTCTGGCTCTCTTGCCTCTCTCTCATTTATGTGGTCTGTGAGAAGCCTTGGGAAGCCGGAGGCAGGCAGGAGAACTCCCCAAAGGGCCTGGATGTAACACACTCAAGCTGTGGACTGTGCGCATGTATGAAACTCTTATGCAGGCAGAGCTTTGAGTGTAAAGATCTGCATTGTCCTGGGACAGGATTCACTGCTATGCTACAAGGCTGTTCGCACTGTGCATCAAACCCTTACAATGAAGGGTCCCTTACACAGGTAATACTGTTGTTAAAATGTCCCCCAGACAAGCAAATGAGGACATGGGTAACATTTATGCAAAAGGACATCTGTCATAGCTGTTTAGAATAATGAAAATTGCAAAACAGCTGAAATGTTAAAACAGTAAGGGACTGATAAATTAAGCTATGCCTGGAGGGCCAGCGAGATAGCTCAGCAGACTAAGCACCTGTTTAGGCAAGCACAGGGACAGGGGCTCAATCCCCGGCACAACATGCTGTGCCAATCCCACCACTGGACACACTGAACTGAGGCCAGGCATGGTGGTGCACGCCTGTAATCCCAGCACTGGGGTGGCTGAGAACAGGAGGATAAGTCCGAACTGTATAGTAAGACCCTGTACCAAATATATTTTTAAAAAATAAAAGGAAAATTAAGCTATGCTTATGTAATAGAATATTTTGTAGTGACTGAAAAACAAGATTGTAGATAGTCATACTGAAAACATATTAACAATATCATAGGAGCTGGGAAGATAGCTCAGTGGCACAAGTGCCTGCCTGGCAAGTGCAAGGTCATGAGTTTGAACCCCAGTCCCACCAACAAAGAGAGAGAGAGAGGGAGAGAGAGAGAGAGAGAGAGAGAGAGAGATGGAGGAAGAGAAGAAAAGGGGGAACAAACAGAACCAAGATGCGCTGTGCACATGCACCACCTCCCCACAAGAATGGAATCCCTGTATGCTGTAAACATGCACTGAGAAAAACAAAAATAAGTGCAAGGGCCTGTGAGGCTGTAGTAAGTGCTGCCTGCATCTCCTTCTGCACTCCAAGTGTCTCCCATATCTTTGCTCAGGTCACCCTCAGTGTCTCAGTGAAGTTGGTCCCTTTTGATGCCTTTCTTCATGTCAGGAAAGCCCGGTGATCTAACTCATCCGAGACCATCCAAGCCAGCATCAGTCAGAGCTGGACCGTGAACGCCCCTCCAGTACACCCCCTACCCTAGGCATAAATTGGTGTGCATCTATCTACCAGCTACCTAAGACACATACTGGTGTGAAAATAGGTTGCACATCTGGACACTTCCCCGTCTGCAGACAGACAGATGAGGAGAGCCCTTGCAAAGGCAGGTCGTCAGACAGGGTGTTACAAAGTCACTCTGCTGTTCTAAGAGGAGCTTGCCAACATTTTCCTTCTGGAGGCCAGGGTTGTCCAGCTTAGCTGGCTGGACAGAAAAATGGACATCACATCCTGGTGACTGTGAGTCTTCCTCACACACTGACCCAGGGTCATGTTTGCAAAGCCCCAGGGCCTTGGCTTCTTGGTGGCCTCAATGATCCACCAAGGAGCAATGTCACACTTGTCACTTTCCATGGCTGAGTGGGATGAAGTAAAGCGACTCCTCTGCCTCGACTTGGGGCTTGGCCTCATGACTGGTTTGGGGGATGGACCAGACACGGTGGAGGTGACAGAGTGAGGCCAGCACTGGCACATCAGCCTGTCCTCTTCCTTGGGTAATGACAGCCACTGGTCCAAGGAAAGTACACTGGCACTCCACCTGCAGCCCAGCCAAGCTGAGGCCTGGGACCCAGCGCTGTCCAGGCAGAGTGCAGCTATCCTGCTCCCATGAGGACAAGAAGAAGTGATTTAAGTTTTAAATCCTGGTTTTTGGGGATATTTGTTACGCAGCATCATTGTAAAAATAGCTGATTTCCCTTTCTCTTTTCTGCCCAAACTCCTTGAGCCATGACTATATGCGAAGACCTGTGCTAGGGACCAGAGACATCATGACAGTGGGGAGAAAGACCCGGTCCCTGCTGCTTGCAGTGGATGCCAGACTAAAATTAGGTGATGAGGTAGCAAAATGGGAGGATGCTGAGCAAAGACTCAGGGAAACCAGGGTAACCTTGCACCAGTGGTTTGGAAGGGACAATCAGGAAGTTGGGATGGAACCTCAGGAAGAGGCTGAGTGGGGAGCGAGATCAAGGGCACTGCAAAGGGGGGGCTGCAGGCATACAAGGACAGCAGGCTCCAAGTAGCAACGGTGTGATTTGGGCACATTTGGGACACAAGGAGGAAGGTGGGCCAGATGCAGCTCCAGCAGGGGGCGCTGGAGGAGGTTGGAGCTTTACTCAATAAGAAGTGTCCATACCTTACAAATTCCAGGAGCTCTCACTCACTGGGCACTGCAGGACTGGCAAGATAGCTCAGAGGACTAAGCACCTGCTTAGGTAAGCTCAGGGGCCAGGGTTTGATCTCTGGCACCACATGCCATGCTCACCCCAGCCCCAGGCATGTTGAGCCAGGGTTCAGGTATGGTCCAGCACTGAGGAGGCTGAAAACAGAAGGATCACTATGAGTCTGATCTTCATAGCAAAACTCTGTACCTAAATAAATGATGTTTAAAAAGAAAAGAAAATGACACAACCGCTCTCACTGGGCTGTGCTCTATGCCGTAGTCTGTGGGTTGCTTCATTTTTTAAAATGGGTTTATTTTGATGCAATGTCTGGAGGTCCAAGTTGAGGGCCACGTGCAGTGATGTGTTTTTGCTGAGGGAGCCCCAGGACAGCACAGGACATCACACAGCTAAGGACAGGACACAGGTGTGCGCATCTATCACCTCTGGTCTACTACCGCCCATAAAGCCACCAGGGGATTCAATCATGGGGCTTCACCCTGGTTACCTTTTCTAATTCTAACTATCCCCCCAAGTCTAGTCCCATGTGATGTCTGTGATTCTAAACATCATAATCTGATTAAGCCTCAGCCTTCTTAGGACTTCACAATAGGGATTAAACATCAACTGTTTGAGAATGCACATCCAAACCACAGAGGGCTCAAGGCCCTTCCTGTGTGAGAGACTCCCTTGCTGCCCACGTAGTGCACAACTGAAAAGGCCACAGAGAGATTAAGTCGCCTGCCCCAGGGTCCAGAGCCAGCAGGTGGCAAAGCCGGATCTGGTGGTGTAGTCCCTGGTGGGCACCATCCTGGGTGGGGCAATAGCTCCCAGATGCAGGTGCCAGTGACCCTGGGAAGGGCAGGAGGCATCGTATGGATCCTCAGGGAGCACCTGGTCCCTGTCCCTAATCTAGGGTCATTGCTCCTGCCCTGATCTCCCTCCAGCTTGAGAGGAAGTTTCCCTTTATCAACCCAAAAGGCCAGTGCAGGGCAAGACCCTTCTGCCAACCAAGCCCACAAACCCACAGTTAAAATATGACTTCTGCATTTTATAAATGGTTGGCAAACAATCAAGAGAATGTTTCTGACACATGAAAATAACGTGAAATTCCTTTATTTTCTTGTAAAAAAAATAACAGATTTGGGGGGCGGGAACAATATTAATATACAAAAACACTAAGCAAAAAGCACCAGTCCTTCCCGTTTGCCTCCACAGCCCCACCGCTGCCTCGCGCTGTCCTACACCCTCTGGAGTCCATGCGACAGCTCTCCTGCGCCCTCTGGCGTCCATGCAACGCACTTCTTCCCATCAACCTTGTCTTCTTAGTAACCAAAGCCCAAGGATTCCTGAAGCTTCCCTCTTAGCACAGTAGGTTCTGCGGGTTTCGGCCCTGTAGGACTCTCATCCTTTGTCCTATCACATAGAAGAATTCGCTGCGGGGCCAGGGAGATAGCTCCATGGCACAAGTGCCTGCCTGGCAAGTGCAAGGTTGAGAGTTCAAACCCTGGTCCTGCCAAAAAAAATTATAATAATAATAATTCGCTGCCCTAAAAATCCTGTGCGGGCCTCTCCTGTGCCCCCAGGCCTTGGCAACCACTGGTCTTTCTGCTGTTTGCATTGCTCTACCTTTTCTCAGAGTGTCACAAAGCTGGAAGAGCCAGGAGCTTTTCAGCCTGGCCTCTCTTCCTCTGTGCCGAAGTTCCCTCTGCGGGATTTCCTGACTCGCCAGCTCATTTCCCCTCCACTGTGTGACACTCCATCATGGGAATGCACCGCGCTTTCTTCGCTGATTTTCCCACTTTGGTTGGGACGCACACTTTGTCAACTATGAGCCGAGCCACGCCAAGTGTTTCCTCATTGGTACTGAGTGGACACATGTTTCCACCAAGGGGTCAGGGATAAATGCCAAGGAGCAAGGCCGCTGGGTCATACTTGGAGTGCAGGCTCAGGTTTTTTATTTGTTTGTTTGGTTGTTTGGATTTTTGTTGTTGTTACTGTTGTTATTGATGTTGTTTTTGCAGGACCGGATTTCGAACTCTCAGCCTTGCACTGGCCATGCAGGCACTTGTGCCACAGAGCTATCTCCCCAGCCCCCAGGCTCAGTTTTGCAAGAAGCCACTGCACTGTTTCCCAGAATGGCTAAAACATTTCCCATTCCCACCAGCAATGAGCTGGAATTCCCAACACTTCTCTTCCTACCCTGCAGAGAAGCCTTTGGGGGTCTGGTGTGTGAATCCCTGCTCTCTCTGATTCTGGGACAATGACTTCTCATGGCTGTGCATAAGCTGCAGGGCCATGTCCCTTTCCATATACTTGCAGACCACCCATCCATCTTCCTTGGTGGGCTTCAGGGTGGATCTTCTGATCACTGCATAATGAAGCAGGTTGTGTTCTGCCTGCTGCATTTAAAGCAGCCCTGGAGTCCCAGAGACTGGGCCTGGCGCATGCACAGCTGCTGTCTCCCGGCTACTCTCTTAAGTGATCAATTCAAGCTGTATTGGCTTTAAAGAAGCTTCTAAGCTCGTCCACTTGCAGACGATTGGTGGCCCACCGCACAGAACCTATCAGCAGAGCTGTGCACCAGCCCAAGAGCGCACAAACCTACCGGCCGGCCTGGCGGAGGAGCTTGCTGGCCCCTGCTTCGGGCCCCAGCTGCGTTCTCCCGTGTGCGAATCCATCAGACCCGGGAAAGCGAGTCCCCTGGTGGCAATTAAGGATCAAAACTCCCGGTCAGTCGGTGGAGGCCAGTTACTTTCTTTATCCCTTATTTGGGGGCGGGGAGGCAAGTGAGGGTTGGAACAGGAGCTCCGTATATAGTTAAGGTTAGCATTGAACACAGGCTGGTCTCGGGCAGGATCCTCCTGCCTCAGCCTCCAGGGGATGGGATAACAGATACATGACACCATCCCTTAGGGTGGTCTTTATCCTTTCCTCTTCCCCTCCCTTTCTTTCCCTTAAGGTTACTTTCCCACAGCTTTGTTTTCACTCCATCTGGCCTCGCTTAAGTCCCCTGAGCACCAATAACTACCCCGGAGAGCTGTCCAGTTGGCGACTGCCTCCTCATAGGCCCTGCAGGTTTGGGAGCCACCTCTTGGCCCGCAGGAAGTCGAGCGCCCCCTGGAGGCGAGTCCTTGTAGTTGCAGGGACATAAGCTAGAGGTAGGGTATTCAGCAGGGGCCCTAGAGGGGGGGAGCCCCACTGCCCTCCCTCACTCTGCTGTTGGGGATGGAACCTCCCCCGGAAGTTCACTGTCCACTTAGCCGATCGCTCTCCCTCCGCTCCTGAGCTGTAGTTAGGCGCAGGCCCGGGTCAGATCCACCAGGCAGCTGTCTCATGGGCATCTTGGCATCTCCACAGAGCCGCAAGTCCGGCCCCTTTGCCTTGGTATTTCTTGCCTTTGTGTTATGTTTTATGCCTTTAACATTCAGGCCTCTTTTCTTTCCCTTTTACACCAAGTGAAGAGAAAGCCAATCTGGAGACGCGTGGGCGACATATGCTCTTTTTTCTCCCCCCAAATATTCACTCTTTAGCTGTCAAGTGTGACAACACGAGGGGGACAGAGGCGCACACACCGCCTGCGTTCCTAAGCCTGCCAGTTATTTCTGACGCCTTGGCACCTAACGGATATCAATTTTCCCCGACTTGGATTTGTTGACTCCCACAGAGCAAGAATGCTGAGGGGCCCTGCCTGCCTGATCCCCGCGGTACTGGTAAGACATCACCGCCATCATTTATTGAGCATTTACTATGTTGCAGCTCTTTTCTCAGGGTCCCCAGGGCTACAGGGGCTGAGAGGAAGCCAAGTCACCAGGTTCTCTGCCAGTGAGACCAGACCCTGAAATCGAATAGCCTGGGCTTGATTCCTGCCTCTGCTGCCACCAGCTGAGTGACTTGGGCATGTCACCATGCCTTTTGGAATCTCAGTGGCAAGGATCCTAACAGCCCTTGTCCTGCAGGCTCTGCCACGGGCTGTGCCCCTCATCATGGGGCCACACTGTGAATGGAGAGCCGCCTGGGCAAGCTGTGCCCATCTGGCTGTGATGCGTGCTACCCAGATCTACAGGGCACTGCAGCACCCGGGGAGATGAGGGAGGACAGGTGAGTTGGTGCCAAAGTGCTGGTCCCTTGGGCTGATGCCACAAGTGGCCTAGCACCTAAGTGGTTCAGCACTGTTTTCCACCCCTGTCTTTCCCTGATGCCCACATCCTACCCGCATCCCACAGGGACCCTTTCAGTCCTCCCTGATGCATCCAGACCTGTCCCCTCCTGGCCAGCTGTGTCCTCAGAGGAGCCATCAGCTTCCTCCTCGGCCTTGACCAGAGCCAGGCTCCTTCCCGCCTAGGGTTCTGCCTTTGCAGTACCTAGGAAGACCCGGATCAGAGCCCCCTCCTGCAGGGGGTCTGCCTGGCACATAAACTCAGATCTGAGGGATGGCTGGCTGTGCCGGACACCGTGCTGTGTGTGACGGCACTGCAGGACAGGTCCCCAGGGCCCTTGGGATGGCCTGTTTCTCTCCCTTTCTCATCTCTAGTTCTTAGAGGAACAGCTGTAGAGCACACGGAGAACAGTGTGAGTGGGGTGCCATGCCAAGACCCCGACAGCCTTCCCAAGGGCTCACGCTGTGTCCCAGGCACTTGTCCTCCACTTCAGAACTCCCCGTGCCTAGGTGGCCTCCCTGTGCCCTGCAGTCTGAGGCTCGGTGGGCAGCAGCCACGCACACACAGCACCGCTGCCGCCCAGCCGGTCACAGGGGCCCCGTTGGTTCTGGCAAAGTCTTTGCCCTCGGGGAAACAAGTGACTGGCTAAGCCACGTGGTAACTCCCCCTCTCCCCAACAATCCAGCGGTGTCTGTGTGTCTGTCTCTGTCCACTGCTACTTCCCTGCCCCTGTTATAAAAAACATTCCTTTACCCTTGTAAAAACATTCCTAACTACATTTTGAAATAGCCAAAAAAAATTGTTTTTCTTTAAAGGAAAACTTTCCTTTTGAGCTACAAAATGTGAGGCATCCGGTGGCCTCCAAACGTGGGTTCTGTCCTTTGATGATGAGAACAGTGCTTGTGCTCAGAAGGAGAGAAAAGCTCCGACGTGGGCAGTGAGAGGAAGAGTGTTGGAGAGGAAGGCAGGACTTCGGTGCCCGGGGTGGGGGGCGGGGAGCGGGGGCCCCGAGAGCAGAAGTGACCGCTGCCTCCACACCGGTGTCTTCATCTCTTGTCTCCTTCCTGGGACAAAATAGCCAGCACCCACAACCTAGAAAAGGAGGTTTGCTGTGGCTCACAGTTTGCATGTTCCAGTCCATAGGCTGCTTGCTGGCTTCCAGGCAGGACAGCACAGCAGAGGGGCCTGGCGGTGGACGGTGACAGTGCCCTTGGCCTGGCCCTGGCAGTGGGACAGTGGAGTCAAGAGAGGCACCAAGGAGGAGGAGAAGGCCACGCCCCAGGGATCCGCCTCTTCCAGCCAGGCCCCGCCTCCAAACCAGAAGTCAGTGGTCCGCCCTCTAAGCCAATCACCTCCCCACACCCACCCAAGACGGCAAGAAGTTTTCTGGGCACGACTAAATATAAACGATAACATCAGACAGAGTCGAAGTGGACACCATGCTGATGAGGTCATCCCATAATGGAGCTGCCACTGAGAAGGCCGGGGACACCTCACTCCTGAAAATTGTCAGGGAGTACCAGGGTCAAGCATTTGAGCATGTGCCAGGACCCAAAGGGTGAACACAAAGAGCACAGAGCTGGCTGGGGAACCTGGTGACTGGGGGAGGGGTGCAGAGGGACATTTGGGGACCTGAAGAAGGAGCAGATGTGACAACATTGGGTGTAGAAGAGATAGATGCCAGGGATCGATGCCCAGAGCTAGTAAATCCATTGGCCTGTGCACTCTGGAAGATGGAGTAGACCAGAAGTGGAGCCCCTCCCCGGCACCACTGATGACAAGTGGACAGGCCAGAGGGGAGCAGGGCAAAGCCCTCATTGACCGAGCTTGAAAAAACCTGACAGTGGCCGTTTACCTAGAGATGAAGTTCTTATTCTCCAGGGAGAAAGGTCATGGGTTCACATCCACCGGAAAGAAATCGATAGACTCTGACTAAACCCACACCTGCCGAGCGCAGGCAAGCATGAATCTGTGCACCAGATCTGCAGCGGCTGCACAATGCCAGCCAGCCTAGGCTGAGGGTCTGTGGGCACTGAGCCCACCCTTGGGGGATGCTGGGTGTCAACCAGTGGCCCCAGGAAACTGAGCCCACACTAGCAAGCCGGTGCTGCAAGCTTACAGCCTTTCTAGGGGGCCAAAGAATCAAGTGTAAACACTGCTTAAAGACGCTGTGGATTATGGAGTCATAAGAGCCCTTACCCAGGTCAGCCCACTGAGTGACATCGTCCTCACTGGAAACCTCTGCTGTGACATCTGTACACACACACACACACACACACACATCAGGTTGGGGTGATGAATGTGTAACATTTCTCCTAGCTTCCCTGGAATGCCCTGCACCTCTGTAGGCACCCAGAATGGGAAGGGGACAGAAAGAGGAGATGACGGGGCCACATATGTGCCCACATTTCCATCCTCCCTAAATCAGGGTGGTTGGGAACAAGCCCTGCCCTTCTTGTTTGGGAGAGTGTAGATTAATCTCCTGTTTCTCTTTAGCATATAAAGTCCCAGGTGCAGAAGGTTCTCGAAGGGCCTCAGTTAGAAATCCTGTCCCCCAGCCAGGAAGAAGTCCTAGTGGAGGCCAGTCTCCTGGCTCGGCTGGCAGTCTCTGCTTTGGCTTTGTAGAGCCACTCTGTGCTCTGTGGAATGGGGGCCCGGGCCAGGAATGTGGGCCTCTCCCAGGAACTCAGCCCCATTCAGCCCTTGTCCTCTTTGCTGCCTGGGCCCTTTTGGCTTCCTTTCCATTCTTATCCTGTTTTTCTTTGTATTTGCAACTACAGCTCCCCATCTTGCTTACACCTGCAGCTCCCTATCCTGCTAACACCTGCAGCTCCCCACCTTGCTAACACCTGCAGCTCCCCACCTTGCTGACACCTGCAGCTCCCCACCTTGCTAACACCTGCAGCTCCCCACCTTGCTAACACCTGCAGCTCCCCACCTTGCTGACACCTGCAGCTCCTCACCTTGCTGACACCTGCAGCTCCCCATCTTGCTAGCACCTGCAGCTCCCCACCTTGCTGACACCTGCAGCTCCCCACCTTGCTGACACCTGCAGCTCCCCATCTTGCTAACAACAGGGAGGCTCTGGCTGCAGATTTCAGGCCTTGCTAAACTGCTGCTGGACTCACCTACAAAACGGTTTCCATTTGTACCTGACAAAAAGCCCTGTTTCACTAACTCCTATCCATGTAGCCTCATTGCAAAATGCATTTTCATGCTGCTCCTAGTCTCTTTCAGAGCACCAAGAACCGAGAGACAACTCAACAGGTGGCCCCTCCACCTTCAAAGGCCAGCAAGGACTGTGGTCTAAGCTTCCCGGTGAGCTCTCCCTCTGTTTTCATTCAGCCAGGCATGGTCGGTTCTGAGGAGGTGGGGATTCTAGCTTCAGCCTGTAGAGGAAGGGATTATTCTCCTCCACCATTGCAGAGGCAGAAGCAAACTGGGGGACATAATGAAAACTGGTATTGGGACATGTTGTGCACAGCAACGCCTCAAGCTGTGCAAAATCCAAAGAACAGATTTAAAAAAATAAAAGAACTGAAGCAAAGCAAGTAACTCAGAAATACACCCTGAG
>PVJA010040547.1:0-18446 GCA_004027025.1 Myocastor coypus | reverse complement strand
TAAAGTAAGAATCATGCTTTCGGCTGGAACCACCATCTTCCAGTAATTTGTCAAAATGACTAACACAAAGGGCAAGAGGAGGGGAACCCAACATGTGTTCTCCAGGCCCTTTAGAAAACATGGGGTGGTTCCTTTGGCCACATACATGCGAATCTACAAAAAGGGTGACATTGTAGACTTCAAGGTAATGGGTACTGTGAAAAAAGGAATGCCTCACAAATGTTACCATGGCAAAACAGGAAGAATCTACAATGTTACTCAGCATGCTGTTGGCATTGTTGTAAACAAACAAGTTAAGGGCAAGATACTTGCCAAGAGGATTAATGTACGTCTTAAGCATATTAAACATTCAAAAAGTCATGATAGCTTCCTGAAATGTGTCAAGGAAAATGATCAGAAAAAGGAAGGAGCCAAAGAGAAAGGTACTTGGGTTCAACTGAAGCACCAGCCTGCCCCTCCCAGAGAAGCACATCTTGTGAGGACCAATGGGAAAGAAGTTGAGTTGTTGGAACCTATTCCCTATGCATTCATGGCATAAACTGGGATGTAGCTCTGCCATTCACCACCTAATTGGCAGCTTAAGTGTTCTAGGTCCTATTTAAAAATAAAATTGCCCTGTGTTGTAAGGGTAATTTTCTTAGTTGAAGAGGTATGTGGTGCCTTCTTACCTCAAAAATATCTCAGCAGATTTTCATTGTAGTGAGTAATTGTGTCTGGTCTTTACTCTTCAGTGTTTTCTTGCTGAAAAGTATTGCTGAGGTATTGTGCAGGTGTATACCCAAGTATTTATAAAATATTTATTTATTTATTTATTTTAGAATTTTTAAATTTTATTTATTTTTTTCTTGTTTCAGAACCTTTGTTTGTTTATTCACTTATTTTTATGGCTGGCTCAGCCTGCCCCAAGGGCAGGGCTGGCGCAGCATATGGTGCCGGGGATCGAGGTCCCTGAAGCTGTCCAAGCTTTCCTAAGCAGGCACTTTAGACCACTGAGCCATCCCGCCAGACCCCTATAAAATATTTATATTGGCTTGAAAATTTTGTAAATCACCACTGGGAAAAAATGTATGCAAATACATGGAAGTCACTTCAGAAACAAATGTAAGTCCATTTCAGTTAAATAAATCATTTAAAGCAAAAAAAAAAAAAAAAAGAATCGTTCTCTACCCTCCAACTGCAATGTCACTCTCTCCATGTGCTTTCCAAGGGCTGCACAAAAGGGGTGCACGAGGGCTCAGGGAAAGTCGAGGAGCACACCACAGTGGCCAGAGCTCTGGAGGACCAGGCAGAGCGAGAAGAATCTCTGCTTTCTGCTCTATGAAGTTTTGCAAGCAGAGCTGTGGTTTTTGTGGAGAAAAGTGGGAATTTGATAAAAGATCTTGCTTCAAGCTGGGATTGATTTCCTCTAGGAATCAAGACTGCATTTGCAGAGCTGGGCAAAGTGGAGCTGATGCAGGCCCAGCGCAGACTGTGCCAGTAAAAATGGAGTACATGAAGACTAGAAAGAGCGCTCTTCAAATCAGGGTCAGAATTTTCTTTTTAGAGGAATTTGCTCAGGCATTGTAAGCACTGATTTTCAGATTAATTTTCATCATGCAAGGTTGGTGTCCTCTTTCTGACTGTGACCCTGCTGTGCTGCTTCACTCTGAACTTGCCCTTGGCCTTCTGGCTCCCGTAGCTAAGCAGGCCAGCTTGGTGCTCTGCTCTTCACACCTGTAGTCCTCTTGGGGACCCAGCCAGCCCTGTGGCCAGGTTTTCCAGCTGGGTTGTGCGTTGCTTGGTCTGTGCAAGGGAAGGGTTACTTCAGACCCATTTATGACTTACCTTTCTTTCTCTAAGTCAATACTTTCTCTGATTTTCATATTTGCCTCTGTCCTGGAAACTCAAATATTAATTTAGATATAGATAGTAGGTTTTACTTTGATCTCTATTAATAAGATGAAATGTGATTTCTTTCTGTTTCCTTGTCCCCCTCCTTTTTTTTTTTGGTTAATATTAATGAGAAAGAAATACCAATGAGACTGTTTCACAACAGGTTAGTAGGACAGGTACAACAATTAATACATTGCATATTGCTCTTCATAGTAGCTGTTTAGAGTACAAGATGCAGACACAATATCTTTTCTAAATACTATTTCTACAAATCTTTCTTCTCACTGAAAAAAGAGAAAGTAGCTGTATATATAATCCAATAGTCTGTAGAAGCAGTGGGTTGTCAGCACAACTGGCAATATTGGAGGCTTTTGACTTGAGCAGAAATAGGCTTTTTTGACTGCTGAACTGTCTATTCATTTAACTTTATCAATGGATCTCAACATACAAAGTCATTTGCTTGCCAAAAATAAAGTGAGGTACTCTCTCAGCAATGGTTATATCGCTAAGGTTGGGCTCATAAGTTTCTTTGAAGACAGAAATAACTTGCTGTGAAGGATGCTTTGTTTATTTTGTTTTGCCTGTGCATTTTCACTGAGGTGTTGAGGATGGAATCCAGGGCCTCCTCCATAATGGCAAATTGCTCTACTTCAAGCCACTTCTGGCATGAGAGTCCTGAGAGCATCTTTTCTCTCTGGGAGGAAAGCGCAGTACAAGCCTGAGCCCACAGAGCTTTTGCTCCCAAAGCATCTCACTGCTGTAATGCTCTAAAACATTCTCCAGTGTGCAAGTTTTCTCCTCTGGGAAATAGTGGCTAGCTCACAAAGCTTTAACTGCCATTGTATTAAGGATGTTCCTGAATCAATTTCGGTTTAACTAAAAGGCTTCATCTCATTCTTAGAACAGTGTGTGATGAGATGGCCAGCCCTTCCCAGGATGCTCTCTGCTGTGCTCAGTTCTCTAGATGTGGTGCCGTCACACATCCCGAGTGCGTGCATATGCCTATTTTGAGGCTGAGGAAGTGGAGGGCGGGAGATCTCAGAGACTCATTTCAGTTCAATTGTCTGACTGTTGGGTAAGTCAGGTGTAACTGATGCTGTCGGTTCAGGGGTATGGCTTTCTGAAAACCATCCTACGGGCTCCAAGAGACTGAGACTGGAGGAGGCAGCTGTGGACTTGGGTTCTGTGTGGGGAGACTAGGGCAGCACCTGAGAGGGCTCTGTCCTCCCTCAACACGAGGCTGCTTTTCTTCTCTTGCCAGGTTATAAAGGCTTTGTTTCCTATTCCACTGACCATTTACCTTATGCCCCACTTAGTCTCTTGGGTCATTTTATTTTCTCTCTCTCTTAGGTATAGGATCTCACTATACAGCTCAGACTCACAGGGATTCTCCTATTTTCAGTCTCACCAGCACTGGGATTACAAGTGTGCACTACCACACCTGGTCTTGGTAGCTGGCTCACCGTGCCTGGGGAGGGGCAGCGGTGGTGCAGCACGGCCTGTGGTACCAGTTTCCTGTGCTTGCCTAGGCAGGCACTCAGTCCACTGAGCTATCTTGCTGGCCCTCTTAACTCATTTCTGTGAACATTGTCTGTCCTACTGCTCCTGAGGCTTTGGATCACAATCTCGGGTCTAGCTGGATCTCCATCCCTGACTATTCTTTCTCCTACTCCATCTGCTCCAGACACTTGAAAATTACAGTGTCACCTCAAAGTCAATAGTGAGAATAGTGCTCTTAGGACAGGAAACATGTGCTTCAAATAACACCCAGAGCATCCTACCCCCTTTCCACTGCCAGCTGCAGCAGAAGTAGAACAAGGTGTACGGAACCCTATTCCTAAAGACAGCAGAGTCTGACAGGATTCAGTGTACCACAGTCCACCTTTTGAAAAGTCTGTCATCTCAAGAAGGAGAAATTGGGTTCCAGCCAGAATTTTATCAACAGCCCACCCTGCTCCCCAGTGGCACAGATGGGTGGTGTTGTGGTTGAGAGTTAAAATGTCCTGCCAAGGTCTCACATTTGGAGGCGGGGCCTGGCGGGAAGAGCCAGGTCAGGAGGAGTGTGGCATGGGAGGATGGACTCATGTTCCTGGCTCCTCCGATTCAGTCTCTGCATCCTGCCTCCCACAAGGTGAGCAGCTTTCCTCTGCTATGCCCAACTACTGTGTGATTTCGTTCTTGGAGCTGGGAGCTGTGGACTGAGTTCCCTGAGTCTGTGAGCCCAGACTGCATCACTCGCCTCCTTTAAATTGTGGGTGTTGGGTATTTTTTTTCCTGTGAGAGAAAACTGACTAGCACAGATGGTAATTTTTAAAAATTAATTAATTAATTTTTTTTTTTTTTTTTTTTTTTGCAAGCTATGAGAAAAGGACTCAGGGCTGGGAAAAATGTGTGCTGCTGTAATCCAGATGTTAGGACCAGATGTTATATAATTGGCAAGGCTTGATATAGGCATGGAGACCAGGCATGATCTTTATTTGGGAGCCCTGGCTATCTAAGAGAGCTCTTTTTACCTTTTCTGAGTTTGGAGCCAATTTTCCTGAAACATATGTCACATTTATATTTTATTTTTAAAAAGTAAAGAGTGAAAATAAAGAAGCAAAGAGTAGCTCCATCTTCTACTTAAAAGACTATTTTTAAAATGTTGGAATCACATCAGTGAACTTTATGGACATGGGCTATCAGCCATTCCAACTCAGAGCTCAGGGGAGACTGATGTGTCTTGATGCTGGGGCCAAGCTGAGCCCAGGGCTCTCCTCTTCTGAAACCCTTTGGGACAGTTCTGTATACCAGGACAGAGGAGTAGGAACAAGGGACCTGTCAGTGTCTTCCATTTTTAGAACACTGTAATTTGCATATGAACTAAAAAGTGGTAAACTGTGAAATTTTAAGCTTAATGTTCCTAGAAGAGTGAAGAGTGATGTGCCTCTCCTAAACAGCTGGTGGGTGGTGACATTCAATTGCCACCAAAAAGGAATATCTGTTTCCCACTGATTTGTTTCCAGGTGAGCTGTTCTTGCAGGATTCATGGGAAAGCTTCGGGCTGATGAGTGAAATGGTCTTTCCACACTGATAGGAACAAGCCAGGTATCTGAGAGAGCATCTGAACCAACTCCCTCCACCTGGACACCATTGTCACTTGGGGCTGGATGATCCTCTGTTTGGGGGACATGCTGTGCTTCGTTGGCTAGTAAGTAGCATCTCTGACCAGATACAGAAAAACATCCAAGTTGTGACCAGTAGGAAGGTCTCCAGCAGGAGTTGGAAGTTCTCTTGGAAAGACATAGGAAGTCCCTCTCCACTGAGATCCTTGATCCTTGATCTAGAAAGTGAAACTGTAAAGAATGACTTTAGTAAGCACTTAGTGGAAAGAGACAGTTCCACAGGATTGCTTCACTTCTGTAGAGACTGCTATGGGTTGGAACTACACTGGATCTTAGCCAAAAGGCTGAGAAGGGCTTAGGGGTTGGAACTAAGTAGTTTCTCAGTGAATTTGACTCTAAAGAATGAATTTAAGGAACATAATTAGTTTTTCATTTTATGAAAAAACAAAACAAAGATTCACAATTTAAAAAAAAAAGAGTAACAGTAGTTATACACTGTGTTTCATTATCTTTAAAGTACTTGCATAGAGCACAAGACATCAAGATTCATATATTATTTTCAGTCATGCTTTCTGGATGACAGGTAAGACACACATAGTTTCAGAGAGGGCCATGGATTTTTATTTGGGATGCCCGAAGATTTAATTCCAGGAAGAAAGCCTTCATGTAATTATTCAGTTATGCTGTGAGCTTCTGAATCATAAATGTTGGGCCAGATCCTCAAAATAAAATAAAATGAAATAAAATAAAATAAAATAAAATAAAATAAAGTCACTCTCCATCATTGCTTCCAACTAAACCAAATTTTATCTAATGAGAACATGTCATCATTTGGTTGTAAGGAATTAACATCAAATAAAATTAAGGAGCAAGGCCAGAGAGTGGAGGGATGACTCCCAACAGTGGCAACAGAGTGATACAGTTCTTTTTTTTATGGGGTTTGGGTGGAGAACAGGAATCAAATTCAGTACCTCATGCTCACCAGGCAGGTGCTGTGCCATTGAGCTAAATTCCTTTCCTGAGAGACGCTGTTAATCTTGTCAGATATAGCTGACTCAAAAGCCAGACATGAAAGGGAAGTGTGAACTCAGAAGAGGGTCCTGAGCATGGGAGCCAATGCTGTGTTACAGCGTGGTTTTCACCCATGGCTGCTTTTGTCCCTGGGACCTGCACACTGACTGATGACCTGGACTCTTTCTGGAGGCTGGCTCAGGCTGAAGCCACTGTCCACTTTCTTGCTTTCGGGGTTGGGACATGCCAGACAATACACATGGGCAGCCCAGCCCAAGAAGCCTCAGGACTAAAGATGGCGTGTGCAATTACAGGCTGTTCTTCATTTGCGCTTCCTGGGACCTGCCGAGGCTCAGTGTGCAGAGGGTGCTTGGCGCTGCTTTGGTCACTGCTGGACCCTGAGACACTGTTGAGGCCACTGCATGGGGAAGGAGAATTCAACGTGACACCATTAAAATCATCCCGTCTGACTCCTCTTGCCCCCGTGCCAGCCCTTCTAATGTCCTGATTTTCTCAGCGACATTACCAACAGCAAGGATCACCTAGGTCAATGCAGCACTACGTGGCTTCCAGGGAACTTCCTCCTCTGGGCCTTGGCATATGGGCGGATGTTCCAATGTATTCTTAACTTTATAGTCACTTGATGAGCCTGTTACCCATTCTCAAAAATTGCTTGACGTAGAAGCTCTGGGACAATTCTTGCACCTCAGTTTTATGCAATGCGCTGACTCTTCCGCCACCCTGCCAATAGTTAGGAAATGCAGCATGAGTTGAAAATCCTAAGTGAAAAGAACACTCAGTGCGGGATCCTACATTTATTTCTTTTCCCCCAGAATGCATTACTGCTTTAACAGAAGTACCCCGAAGGTCTGCTAATGTCGATGCTTTTTTGTAGTAGGTGATGGCGGAATTCCCCAGGCAGCTTGCTTCATCCAAGGGGCAGTGATCCTTGCGTCGTCGTAAAGTGTGCGGTGGGGACGCTGACCACAGGCAGGCATCACCGGCAGGGCAGGCTGCCTCCAAGCCACTTCCTAAGAAACCTCCATCTTTGTCACTGTTTCTTTCAAGGTGTTGAATACTTTCAAAAGTGGCAGTTGCAACAGTATGTTTTTTAAGAAAGCTGACAGCTGGTAGCATTCAGCTTACCTTTCAGTTCTTTTCATCGAAAGCTAACGGTGCATCATATTTTTGGGGAGTTTTTCAGACTTAATTTCGATGTAGGCATGCCGTAGAGTCTGTGTAGAATAGAGTCCCACCAGGGGGCCGGTTCTTATAAACCCTGCTTCACATATTGGCACCTTCTAACTGCAACTATCTTGATAAGAGGAGGTATCTGTCCACTTGTCAGAGTACCTCATTTTAAAAAAGAATAGAATTGTTTTTTTCTCTAGTTGTTAGTCTTGTAATTAGTTCTTGGCAACATGATGGTCGCATCAGAGTCACATTTGTGTTTTCTTTATCCATTCCTATTTTCAAAGCTGGGTCCGGAGTAGTTATTTATAACTCTCAGACAGTGAAGATGAGGAGAAGAAACATGTGCTCCTCACCTCCAGGCCTTATGGGAGGAGATAAGGACAGGCAGATATGGCAGTGAGCACAATGCCAGCTAGATACTGGAACAAAGGCATCCAGAGCCCCCAGAGCTCTCCGTGATGCTCTTGCTATGAGGCTCCCTCGGAAAGTTTCTGTCACTGTTGTGTTTGTGATGTTACTGTACTCTGTGAATTTATGTCATCTCCAGGCTAAGAGATCTCTCTGTTTGCTTATGGCTGGTTGACAGGTAGTAGTCTTTTAAGAAAAATAGGATATTAAACAAAGCAACACAAGGTTTCGGAGGTGGTCTGCAATGCAGAGAAGAACATTGGTCAGATAGGTCAGCTCTCTGGAGGGGAAGTGTGAGGTGTCAGGGGACTGACACAGGGACATTTGTTCACTTCACCTTCCTTGTGTGAGAAACCTTCATGAAGAGGGTCTGATTCTCCCTCCCTGGGAAAATGACTAAGCACCATGCAGTGGTACTTAAGCAGAATCAGAAAGCATGACTTAGAACACAAATTTAGGATTGAATTGTGAAAGCTGAGATAAAATTGTGTCGTATCAAGAAACACCAATAACCAAATTAGGTCTCCATATTGAAATCTTCCTTGTGAAGATCAGTCTAAAGTGCACCTCTCTAGTGGTGGTGCCTCGGCGTCTTTGTATCCATTCCTTCTGCTTTGCTCCGTGAATTATTCTGAATGTGAATGAAGCTCTATGCACTTTTGTGATTTTGAGGAATTTTGAGTTCAGATTTAAAAGAATGATCACATTTTGTTGCAAAATATTGATATGAAAGTTAAAATTTAAAATAGACTTGAGACACAGCTCACACATCCTCTGTATTTTCCAGGTGTCTGGCACACTGGGACCAACAGTAGATTTATTATACTCAAGCGGCCCAAAGGTCCTCTAAAGGACGATTTGTCTTAAGTTCCATTTTTTCCCTTGCTAATTCTGACTTTAAAAGTTTTGGAAGAATTTGAAACACAAATCAGACTAGCTTCAAGCTGAAATGGTAGATGTAAAAAGAATCTTGAAAATTGATGATAAAAAATCACTTCGAAGCTGCGTGTGGTGGCTCATGCCTGTAATCCCAGCACTTGGGAGGCTGAGACAGGAGGATCAGTGTGAGTTCGAGACCAGCCTGGGCTACAAAAGTGAGTTTAAGGCCAGCCTGAACTGCATAGCGAGACCCTGTGTCAAAAAAAAAAAAAGAAAAAAAAATCACTTCGACATAATTTTGACCAGCTTAAAGGGAAAAAGGTTTCTAGTAAAGGGAAAGCATTCTCTAAAATGCTCGTTTAGGTCAGGCTGGAAGTGTATCCCGGAGACATTTAGGTTGCGCTTTCCTTTGTTTCATTTAAAGAATCAGAGTAGAAATGCAGGTCAAGCAGACACTGAGTTTGATGATCTATGCTTTTCTTCTCTATAACTACTTCCGTCATCTGTTTCTTATCTTGGCAAATAGATATTTATGTTGCTCCTTTTTGCCTTGTAACTATAAATTTCTTCTTTTTTATCTTTCTTTTCTAAAATAGGGAGAAAGAGAAAACACAGAGAGAAAGACACAGAGGGACGATAATAAAAAGACAAGGAGGAATCACAAGAAAGTTACACGAAGGTGGCTGCAGTGCTCCAGGAGTGACAATGGGTCTTGGCTTCTCAGCAGTTGGTCCCCTCCTGAGGCCAGAGGCGTTTGATTACATATAATACTGAATTAAGCACACACATCATCATTACAAAGACTGTGACTGTTTTGAGTCAGTCTTCTGCTGCACTATTTCTCGCCCTTCCTGATTGTGACTAGCTGGAGGTTTTGCTCCACACTCCTAAATCCTATCTGCCAACAGTCCCTCTGTCTCTCCAGGGCTATTTTAATGTGGTTGGTCTTAGCCTTGACTGTGCTGAGTAGGATTCTTCAGCTGCTTCCCTGACATTTAATTAAGCACATGTTTATTGAGGGTTCTAAGATGCCAGGTAAGCAATAGCATTAGGCCAGAGGGAAATAGCATTTGTATTTGAGGGGCTCAGATAAAGGAGGACGCTGAAACAGGTGCTCTTGAAACCTTTTTTTGCTTTCACACTGTTGATTTCTAAAATAAATTTGAAAATCCTATTACTTTCTGTTTTGTCAAATTAAGCCTCAAACTTATGTCTTTTGTTTAAATACACTGTCTAGAGGTACAAGTTTTAAAGCAGACCTTTTCAATATATAGTAAGGATTCTATCTCTGTTGCTTTATGGCCAAATCTGGAAACTATAATTTGCTAATCCCCCTTATCCACTTTGTAAATACCAGAACAATCTTTATCATATAGAAAATTTCCATCTTGTGTTTTTCTCTATGAACTCATATTTTTATTCAACTTTTTCATAGACTTTAAAGAAATATATTTACATCACAAAGTTATATAAAATATATAGCAGTTTTGAAAATTTTGAATCAGGTTTTCATTAGAATCATAGATCAAGAAAACTTAAATTTATGTTTTGAAGATTAACCAACATAAAAACAAAAATTGCTTTTAATGAATCTCATGGTGAAATTAGTTAACCATTAAAAACCCAGTTGATCACATAGTTGTGTTGAGATTACTTATTCCTAAAATGAGAAAATCCTCAATGTTATTGCTGTTTTTATTTTTATAGATTTAAGTATAGCCAACATTTACTAATATAAATAGGTTGATAAAATATTTATCTGTCCTCTTTGTTTTCATTATATCCAATTTTTAAAAAAATCTTTTTCTTTCTCTTAGTCAGTGTGTACTCACTTTCCTTTAGCTGGAGGCTCCTACTTTTAAGAGTAGGTTTCATAGGTTTTAAACAACTGAGTCAAGATTTTGATGATTTAAGATTTGACTTAGCAGGGGCCGGCAAGTTGGTTCAGCGGTCTGAAGTGCTTGTTTAGGAAAGCTTAGGCAACCGCAGGTACCACGGTTCGATCCGTGGAACCAGATGCTGTGCCAGTCCCACCCCCAGGGCAGGCTGAGCCAGCCATAAGGAAGTAATAATAATAATAAAATAATTAAAAAGAAATTGACTTAGCAGTGCTTGCTCCAGCTAAAGTTCACCTTTGGTTGGGACTCAGTCCTCCTCACATCAGAAGCAGCACCACAGACACTGAAAAGCTGAGAATATGGGGTGCAGATGGCTTGCAACTGGCCACTCATTCGTAGTGGTCTAGTCCCTGAGAACCATCTGTCTCCAAGATCGGCATGTAGGCTTGCAGCTGATGTCCCCTGATGCAGAGCTGAAATGCCTGGCTTCAACAGGGACAAAGCTTCACCTGGGCCCCTCTGCCCTAGCACTCCCCACAGCAGGGATCTGAGGCTGCTGTTGCTTCTATAGGCCACTGGTGTCTCCTTCAGCCAAACTGCCTGGCTCTTGCAGGTGTGTTCCTGAGAGCAACTTTTGTGACTCTTTTCATGTCAGTCTTTCCCAAGAAACACACCATAGGGGGTGGCCTGATAGCTCAGTGGACTAAAGAACCTGCTTCAGCAGAGTGCAGTGGCTCCTCCAGGGTGTGCTGAGATTGTCATTGAAATTGGGTGTGGTGGTGTGCGCCTGTAATCTCAGCACTTTCAGAGGCTGAAAAAGCAGGAGAATCACTGTTTGTTCAGTCTAGGTAGTGAGACCTCATAGACCCTGTATCCCCTGTCCTAAATGTATTTAAAGCAAAGAAAAGAAACAGACCATAAAACATCTACTCATTGACTTGCAAGCAGTGCAATACTGCAGAACGGAGTGCAAGTTCACCCTCTTTTGGGCAGACATGATTCAGTCGGCCTATTTCACTCACTGTGGTTGCTCCTTGTGAGGCGTCTTTTGTGGTGGTTGGACTCTGAAATACTCATATTGAACCAGGAGACAGTTGTTGAAAATGTGACCTACCCATGCTCACTACTCTTCCTGAATGATTCTTCATGGCTAAGTACCATTTTGATTGTGTCTTGGATCATCCACCTTGGTTTGTAGAGTGAGAGGTAGGAAAACCTGCGTGTTCAGTGTATTCAACTTTAATAATTGAAGAGTCCTCTGAGCTGAGATGCCTCAGTAGAAGTGACGTTGCAGTTAAAGCTTGAGTTTGAAACAAGGAGAACAAATGCACATATTCCCTAATAGGAGGGAGCCAAGGGAGAAGAAAGCTACAACTCATGAATAATGCAGAATTTTTCTGTTTATGCCATTTCCATCTGCTGTGTGCGTGGTATTTGTGGTATTCACAAGATAAACTGATAGGAGTGTGAGATCTGCTAATATGTATATTTTTCAAAGCTTTAATTAATTACTGTGTTTTAAGGGGAAAAATGATGCCATGTACTCTGACTCCAGGGATGCAAGAATTAGATAACAAAACAGCAATATAAACAACACAAGCACTCTTGAACATGCAGGCTTTTTATTTTTAAGTGAGTGACAGTTGGGCTGTGTCTTTCTGCAGTCCTAGACCTCATGTTGCTGACCAGCGTGGCTTCTGATCACCTGGTAGATGATGAAAGAGACTGCTGGAAGCTGTGGTTCTGTCTCTGCCTCAGACATTCCAGCAGCTCTGCTTGTCAGGAACTGTGTGGAGTCCACTGGGTGAAGAACATATATTTCGCAAATGCTACGTTGGCTTTAGAACTTGTCTTGGAAGCTGGTCTTAATTTCATGAGTCTTAGGAAAAAGATAATTGAAAAACATGTTTTTCTTCTCCATAAACTAAAGGCATGATCCAATATGTTTAAAAAAGTACTTATAATTTATAGACTCTTAGTTTATGTGATGTAGTGGAAAGTAGCATTGACTGAAGAACTGGATTTTTCTACCACTGGTCAAGAAAAGTCACCAGTTCTCTGTGTGTCTAAGAGTGGAGTGTGTGATTTAACCTCTTCGAATTTCATGCTTACAATTAGAAAGACACAAGGTTGGGCTGGACTGGGTTGTTTCAAACACTGTTTCAGCAAAGCCATCTTTCGAATCATTCATACATGTGATTTTTACTTTTTGGAGAATCATTATGGGCTGTTACGATTGAGAGACCTTCCGGATAGGTGTACACTAGCTGAGTTTTAGAAAAGTTATTTCTCCTTTTTTTCTTGGGGAAAATGCTGCAAGATTATTTATATTCCTGTTAGTTTTTTCCCATACCAATATTTTTTCAGTGCCTTTTGGGTACTTCGATTCACATTTTCTTGAAAAAGTTTGTAAAGCAATTTATAGCCTGCCTCTCCTCCAGTTTTTGGCAAGTCAGCAAAGCAGTTTAATTTACCCATTTTCAGATCTAATTTTCTTTGATAACCATCTTCTGACAATTTTCTTGCGTTTAGACATTTAGATTTATAAAATTCTTCAGGGGTTATCACATTAAGTGAATTGAGAAAATATTAGATCCAAGATGCACGAGAAAGACATCTGTTTCTGCCTTGACCATTTTGTCAAATGTAGATTTTTACAAAATATTGATATGTAGGTATACAGTAACATGATCAAATATGAGGTGAGTCCCCAAATAATTTCCCTATAGTGCCTGGAATTTCAGCAACTATTAACGCATTAGATCTGGGACCATCTTCTTTGAAAAGACAAATCATTTGTGTAGTCACATGTGTGTGCTGCGGGCATGCTGACTTTTCTTATTTTTATTTTTCAGTTTTTGGTTGTCATGGGGTCTCACTGTGCAACTCACACTTGTAGTGATCCTCCTACTTTTAGCCTCCCCAGCACTGGGATTACAGACATACCCCACTACATCCAGACTCTGTGACTGGCTCAGCCTGCCCTGGCAGTAAGGCTGTCATGGCATGTGGTGCTGGGGATTGAGCCGCTGTCGCTGAGCTTGCCTAAGCTTGCCTAAGCAGGCGCTTTAGTCCACTGAGGTACCTTGCTGGCCCCCATGCTAACATTTTTAAATTTCACTGGGGCAAATTAGTTAACCCTTCATTTTCATTCTGACACCTGGTTAAGTTCATTGGGGAATCCTTACAGCCCTAACTCATTGAATTTCACCACAGGGAGGGACTTTAGCTACTTCTTGAAGATAGCAGAGTCCTGGAAACTGTTCTGTGTCCATGCCATGGGACAATCTGGCCACAGCTTGGGAGACACCTACTTCCCACTTTTTCATCCCTAATTTTTATTTTTAGGAGAAAAAAATAAAATAACAATAAAACAGAGTTTCAAAAGAGGCTAGCAGGAGAGTAACAGTAGTTAATATATTATGCATTGTTATCTTCATAATAGTTGTTCAGAATACAAGATATAAGTATGAAATATTGCCCAAACAATATTAACACAAAGCCATCTTGAAATAACAAGATACTAGCTGTATAACTATCTTAAATATGTGTGTGTGTTTGTATTTTTTTTCCATTTCCCTTCCTTTCTTTCCCTATTGTCTCATCATAATTTTTCTTTTCTTTTGGACAGTTTCTTCCCTGTTCTCAATATCTATTGTGTAGTTTCAATCTTATTCACTCATTCAGTTTCTTACACTAGTGAGACAATGCAGTGTCTACACCTGCAGATCTGATTTGTTTCACTTATCAGTACAGTGTCGGGTTGCATCCATTTACCTACAAGACTGTTAAGCTTATCCTTCTTTATGGCTGAATCGTGTTCTGTTACAAAAGAATACCTCCCTGAAGACTCTCCTTAATTTGAGGATCTGTGCTGAGAAGTCTGCTGTGATTCTGATGGGCTTTTCTTTATAGGTTACTTGTTTCTTTTCTCTGGCTGCTTTTGATAATTTGTTCTTGTCTTGATTATATGCCTTGATATGGACTTATTTTGATTATGGTTATTTGTGATTTGATATGCTTCATTAATTTATATGCCTGATTCTTTTTCCAAGTTTGGGATGTTTTCTGCTATCATCTCTATGAAGAGCATTCAGATGGCTTTGACTCTGGCTCCAGCTTTCCCACTGATTCTGATCGATCTTATGTTGTTCTTCTCTGCTTCAGCTTATAGCTGCTGGATTGAGTTTTCATGTTCTCTTGCTATTTTTAAGATATATTTCTTTTCCTGGTTGCTGGCCACATTCCTGACTCCTAGGTCTGGTATTCTACCCTCATCTTCATGCATTCTACTGTGTATACTTTAAATGGAGTTTTTAATTCCCTGGATTTCTGTTTGGGTCTGTTTCATTGATTCCATTTTTGTCTCTGATGGGCATGCATGGCTCACATCATTTCCCTAAACTTCTCTATTCTTTAAAGAGATCAGTATCTGCTTTATAGTGGTCATTCTGATTATTTCTTTTCCCGCCTTAGATATTTTTTCTATGGCCTTTTCCATTTCCTCTTTTGCTTCTGCTGCCAGCGTCTCAGAGAGTTCCAGCGATTGGTTTCTGACTTCTTCTATCTCTTTATGCTCTGGACTTGTCCTAGGTGACCTTGGTATTTGAGGGTACACTTTGATTTTTTCCTCTTATTATTTTCTATTTTTTATGTTATTTTCTTTTCTAGGTTGATGCTTACAGATTTTCTTGTTGGATAGCTTTATCCCTGGAGTTAGTGCTTCCTCTGGAGGTGTCTGTTTTCTGGGGTGCCTTTTAGCTGTATGTGTCCCTTACTCTCAATGTCTATCCCAAGAACACACGTTCCCAATGTATTGGAAATGTACAGTTGTTATCTATTTGAGTCTAGGTCCATTCCTTTCGTACTGGACTATGGTGGTAGTTATGACACTCACAGTCTTAGTGTTGTGTCATATGGGAGGGGGGAGAAAAGATTATAACAGAGAGCCAGGAAAATAGCTTAGTGGATTAAAGCACCTGCTTAGGCAGATGCAGGGGCCGAGGGTTCAAGCCCCAGGCCTGTCACGCTGACCTTGCTTCTGGGGTGCCCTGAGATGATGATTGAGAGTGGGTGTATCCCAGCACTTGGGATGCTGTAAACAGGAGAATCACTATGAGTCCTATCTAAGTAGTGGAACCCTGTATACCCGGTAGACTCTGCCTTAAAATTCATTAAAATATTAAAAGATTATAACAGGTATGGCATCCTGGCCAAAGGACAAAAACAAACAAACAAACAAACTCAGACAACTACCCAAACTTATCAGAAAAAAAAAAATAGAGTGAGATTCCTCTAGTGTTTACAGTTCAGTGGCAGGTCCAACTCTGATGGCAGAATTTGTACAGTAGCTAAGATTGCAAGTGGATTTGTGCTGGGTTTGGGTCTGACCTTTGTCTATATATTTTGGAAATGGTATTATTTTCTGCAATTAGAGTTGTCCCAAGCCATTTAAAGAGAAGGAAAAAATGTGGGAAAAAAAAATGAAGATGGAAAGAAAAGAAAACAAAAGGAGGCAACCCTTTCTGCCCACCTCTGTTCTCTGTGCTTCTGTCCCTGTGCATGAGGCTGGTTCACTTAACTTGCCACCTGCTGGCTCGTATTGCTCCTGATGCTGCAGACTTTTCCGTGCGACCCCTCCTGTCTGTCCATCATGTGTGCTCCAGCTGGGGCCCTGCTGTGTCACTGGTCTTGCTGCTGGGCTCCTGCCCCTGAGTCCCATCAGTGGAGGGAGCTGGAGCCTAAATTTCACTCACTTCTTGCTAGTCTTCCCCAGGTCTAGGTGAGTCCAACTTCCCATTTTGAGTAAATTTTTTCAAGTTTTTAAATAAACTGTGAGGACTGTGAGGAAAATCTAGCTTTGTGGAGTCTTTGTCTGTATGTCTCTGTTCTGTTTCTTAGGGCAGAGAGGGCAAGACACTTTCACGTTTAGCGTTTGTTTCAAAGAAAATTAATAACCTGTCCAGTCTAGCATTGTCTCTTTTTGTGGACACTTTACCTTTGAGGAATGACTTATGAAGTCAGGGTTACAAATTTCTTCCTGTGAGCTACAAACTCCTTCCCCTCTCATCCTTGAAGGTAAATTGAGATCAGGACCCAAGTGCTATGCTTTATCCCTCAGTGGACCATATATATTCTATAGATGATGTCTAATGTTTACATAGAACATCTACAGGAACCCTCATTGACTATAAGAAAATAGTAATGGTTACTTTTGAGAGTGCTTGTGTATTAGGGTACACGCCTTGTTTTGTGTCAAGTATTTCATATGAATCATCTTATTGTGTCCTTACATCAGTTCTCTAAGGTCTATATGAGAAGGAATCTATATAATATTTGTGGGACAACAAGACTCAAAACAGACACACAAAACACACACACACACAGACATGTGAGCACATTAATGCCATTTGCCAAAACCCTTCTCTGTGTGCTCACTGTGTAAGCAACAGAAACAAAAGCCATTCTCCACTGCTTTAGAGCTGGGATGCAATAGGGCTGCAGCAGACAGCAGCTGGCATTGCCCCTCGGACTCCCTCCGTGTCCCCAGACATACACAGCAGCCTGTCTTGTGCTGAGACCTTTCACGTCCTTTTGTAGAATACACCTATTCTATGTACGTGATTTGCTCATGGCAAATGACTTTGAACGTAGACCTTGCCATAGAAAAATCTTGGCTTGTTGTGCTAACAAAACTCAGATATTTCTTTTCCTGCTCTGAGTGGCACATGGGTTGTTGAGTTCTGCAGTCTTCAGGCATACCCAGTACAGTGGCTGGCTACCTCATCTCTTCCACTAAGGATAGTTAAGTTAGTTGTTCTGCTAGAAGCCATTTATATAATTAAGTGAAAAGTGCACAGCAGGTAACAATTACACTTTAATTACCAGTTGTTTCTCATTGTACAGTTAAACCTTAATACAGGGAGGGATAAATGGTCTTGTTGAGTTAAATTAGACTTCTTCTAATGGAATTTAGTGCCAAAACTTGTACATCATTGGGAGGGCAAAAAAAAAAAAAAAAAAAAAAAAAAAGAATTGTAAATCCATTCCAAAACAAAAATTATAGACTGCAGGAAGTATACTTAAAAACAAAGTGGAAAATGTTTCCCATTAACTGACTCCATAGGATCTTATTATTTCTTATTGTAAATATCCCATATTAGAGAAATCTAGATTTTAAATATGATAAACATAGTTCAGTTCCAGGAATGTCCTCCTTGTGGTCCTGTGTAGTGTTAAAAATCAATAAACTATGTTACTTACTCTCAAAGAGATGCCAGATAAATCTTATTGAACTGTGACTCCAACATCTGAGGAGCCTTCTGTCCAGACCTGGTCTGGGTGGCTTGGTGGCCATGTGCGGTGACAGGGACTCCAGGCTGTTTTTGCTTCCTCCAAGGGTTATACAGGATTTAATTTTTTCTTATTAAAATTATAAAAGAGCTGTATGTATTCCTCCAAATTCAAGTTTTATAATTATATTTTTAAAAACCTCATCCTCGTTATTCTCCACTCATCCTTCTGGGCCTATCTATTTCCTTAGTTATTGACATGCACTTGAGAAATGTAAACCATTTGTCATAATTCTTGCATACGCTAACCATAATCCAGAAGGTCAGTATACTGCTATCCAAACAAAGTGAAACACAGAATCTTAAGATGTCACAATGTGGCAGAGTTTGCCCCTGCTTTGCTGGTCTGCATCACCTTGCTTCATCATGGGTCTGTTGTCTTACATGCTCTCTGTCATGGTCCTGGGCAGGCACAGGTACATCTTTGGCTGATGATTCAGTACCTATGCTGGGACTGAAGGAATTCCAGGGAGGGCAGAAATACTATTTGGATCAGCACTGCCTCTAAAGCACCCAAGAAGAGACTTGATTCCTTTATCCTTTATCTTGTAGGTAATTTTGGAGAAGGTGTAAAATAGCTAACACCGTAGTATTCTGCCTGAGTCCTTTTCTCTCAGCAATGTTGTTAATTTTGCATATTCTGGTTTTCAAAGTAGTTGTTCAGATTACCAGATATATGCATGTAAAACTGGTCAAAAACTTAAGCACTAACTGTTCCTTTCAACAAATCATGAGAAATTAGTAGTACAAATTATTAGTAGTACAAGTATGCCTCTTCTTCCTTCCTT
>PVJA010040546.1:0-18452 GCA_004027025.1 Myocastor coypus | reverse complement strand
AAAAAAAAAAAAAAACAACGTTAATTACAATGCAGAGCTAGATTGGTGAGATAAGCTTTACGAGGCTTAGATTCAATAGGCTCCAATATTACAAGCTTCACTGGTGGCCCACTGCAATTGCAGTACATCTGACTGTGTATGCATCTGCTTCCTCTTAGTCCTAAGAGAAGAATTTTCTTTTCCTTTCTTCTTTTTTTTTCTCTTTTTTTTTTCTTCTTAGCAACATCAATAGGGAGGTGGGTCATGCCTACACACTGTACTCTGTAGAACGATTGTGAGGACAATATGCAATATGTCAACTTTTTTTAAAAAAAGAGGGAAAAGAAAAGAAAAAAAGTAATGTTGATTGAAAGTGTTAATGTTTAATTGTTTGATCAATCTAATATACCTATATCTACTAATCTGAACAGATCTGATGATGAAAATATGAAATAGAACCATTGTTAAATTTAAACAATAAAAATTGATAAAACACAAAAGAACGAACTCCTTCTATGACAGATGTGAGTATTAAATTCTTTATAAAATTAAATAGCTGATTTAATAAGTAAATGTCAATGGCTTAAATAATGTACACTAAAGTGGTTAATATATTACCTTTAAACTACAAATGTTAGTTTTATTTATTCATTTATTTTATTTTATTTTATTTTTTGTGGAACTATGGATTGAACTCAGGCTCTTGTGCTCGCCAGGCAACTGCTAATTCTACTGAGCTATCTCCCCAGCCCCAGAATTATTTACTTTGTTAATTTTTGTTACTTTTTATTGATCATGTTGTTAAGTAACTAATATTAGCTAAAATAAGATCAAATAAATGATTTATAATATGTTCAATAATATAATAAATAAAAACCTAGTTATATTTGCCATGTATAATGATCTTACCATTAAAATAGTTGTGAGTCCATTTTTCTTTAGTTGTACTCATGCATAACTGAATTTGAATAGGGTAGGAGAAGATTAATCAGACTTAGTCATATGACTATTTCTCTGAGTCATTACACATTTACCCTACGTAGTTTCCAAATTTTGAAAGTAAGTATAGATGAAATGAAATGGTATCCACCTTAACATTTGGAAATGGCAGCCATGGAAAACATAAGATCTTCTAAGCTTTTTGAAAGATATTGTACTATGTAATTGCTGTTGTAAGGAAACTTTAAAATCTAGATCAGGTAGGAAGTGGAATCTCAACTTTCAAGCAAGTAAATTCTGAGAACTTCTTCACTATTGCTACAGCTATGCCTTTGTTCACAACGAGGTCCTGAGGTTTTATGAGGCTGGGGCAGAGGATGTGTATCCCTAATAGTGACAACCTTAGACCAAATATGTCTCAGCAAAGCAGCAGACTCACATATGCTAATTTATTTCTGTGGTTACATAAGTAGAAAAACAACAAGGAAAATCAAAAGAACAAACATCACACATGTCACAGTCTAGCACTACTGTGTGGTGCTGGTGGTAGGAGAAAGGTGGGCCAGGTAACTTTGTTTGTATATTACATAACTGCCACTCCCAGTCTCATTACCTACATTGGGGCACCTCCAGCCTTCCCAGTTCTTACTTCATATTCTTCCTGTGCTTTAAATATATTCCATTCCATTCCTTTTCTTTCCTTTGTTTTTTTCTTTCTTTCCTCTTTTTTTTTTTTAAATAAACTATAATATTTGGTGATCTGCAGTAAAGAACAGCAGAAGAGACGGCATAATTTGGGGGGAAGAAACCCTTTTAGTTTTCTGCATTCCTTTACTCACATTTCCTATAATACAAAATTATTGATGGGAAAGTGTTAAGAGATTTGTGCTTTTGGCCTGTGCTCCAGCACACAAAACTCAGAGTTCAGTGTTGATAACCAACACATCTTCTGCTGCAGACAAAGACAGACACACAGGACAGGAGAGAGGTAATAAGCAGATGAGTTCACGTACACATTATTCCGTGTATTTTTATCCCTTCATGCCTATTCCACATAACAAAATAAAGAAAATACACTATAATTTTAATATGTACACTTATCTACTCATAAATCCCCATATTATACTGCAATTGGATGAATGCTGAAACAAAGGATGTCTTAGTTACTTTTGTGTCACTGCTGGGACAAAATATCTGATACCCAAATTTAAGTCTGGAAAGGTTTATTAGTTCACAATTTGTGGAGATTTCAGTGCATAATTACGTAGCTCCAAAGCAGAAATTACTGTGAAATTACAAGTTAAACCACTTTACTTACAGCAAGATTTCTCAGAGTTCTTCACATTTTGATATATATATTTACATCATGACTATTTTAACAGGAGTTTGAAAATATTCGTTGCTTTTCCAAGCTATTTGATCAAGTAGTTCCATTTTTCAGATGGTATGAATTTCACTTTTGCATAGCAGCTTCTAACAATTTTGGTAAATATTGCCTTAAAATTATGTATACAACTGAAAGAATCATGTTCATTTTGAGTTTCAGGAAACTACAATGATAACTCATCCAAGTCACAATTTTAAAGTCAAAGAAAATAAATGTATAACTGAAGTTAGAGTTACTGTATAGATGAGCTACCTAGGTTTTTAATGGAAGTATAGTTTCTGTTTATTTTTAGTTTATGTTGATCCAAGTTTTCTCCAAAGGAGACAACAAAGTGTCTATGATGGTGTGGAAATTAAAGACATGACCAAAGTACATAGGAAAATTCTAACAGAGTACATTCTGCCATCAAATTTTACAGTCTTCTTTTCCTTCCATAGCTTCCACCATGATAGAGTCAAAGAGAGCTGAATATCATCCCTTGTGCTTTTCCTTTCCAATGGATTTTAATTTACTTGTGAATGGGTTTATAGTTGATACTTTAAAAAGTTAGTCTTATTTTTCCATTTGGAGATAATTGCATCTGTTTTCATAGAAAATGGCTAAAGAATTATTTTCTTGTGTTTCTCTTTTTTTACCTTTCTCAGAATAAGAATAATTCAGAGTCTTGTTTATGCTAGGGGAGTGATCTGTGACTCAACTCTATACTTCCTATGTTGACAGCTAGGCTGCGTTAGGTCAGAGAGTCTTACAAAAGAATCTGCGTGATATATCACTAATGAGTAGTGTTTGGCCAGAAGTGCTTTTTATATTGTTTATGCTTTCTTAAAATTCCAACATCAGCTTTTTCCTTGTATAATATGATATGCCATTTCTCTAAGTTTAGCACATTATAGGAGATGAGAAGGATTTTACATGACATAAATTATCAATGCTCATTTTTGATTTATAGCTGCTCCATGCACTGGAGATGAAAGCAGAAATACCAGGAGACTTGGCCTATTTTGGAGCAGGGAGTACTCTACAGGAGTGGTGTGCAGAGCTCTGGACCATAGTGTAATTACTCCTGCAAAGAAAAGGTAGAGACCTGGGGCAGTTTAGGAAACAGTGACTGAAGCCTAACTAGATTGTGGAATGATCCAATTAAAAACAAACCTGGATGTGTTTTATATATTTAGCATGTGAGAGAAAAATTTATTTATTTATTTATTTAAATAATAATAACAAAGTGATAATTTCAAAACATGGTAGTAGTACCTTCCCAATATTTGATACAATGCATATTGTTATCCTCCTAGTAGTTATACAGAGCACAGGGTGTAGACATGATAATTTTTCTAATCATTATTGGTACAAAAATTTCTTCTCATTGAACTAAGAGAAAGTAGTTGTATAAATAATCCAATGTTCTGTAATTGCATTGGGTTATTGGCAAAACTGGCAATGTTAGAAGCTGTTGATTTAAGCCTTTTACAGCTCGGCATACGAATCTAGCTTTACTTTTTATGCTTCAAGGTTAAACTTTTCTGCTGGGTGGTTAAGGGAACGTTAAAGCAAGACCTGTATGACAAAATATGCAATTTATGTATCTCCAAAGATCAGTCAAATCCCCTCAGGGAATACTTTGAAATCATTTACAGTGCTTTATAGAACTGTTATCAGTGTCAGCCATCTGGATGAGTCATGGCCGTTGCTTGACCAAATTTATGTGAAAGAATGTTTCCTCTCTAGGTGACTCTCCTTAGGCACACTGTGTATCTTCAATCCCTTCCTTCTGTAGTCCCATAGTCTCCTTGAACAGAAAATTGCAGAAACCACTGAGTTATAGGATACTATAGCACAGATTCTCTTATGTCCTGAGTCCTCACTGACTTTGAAGAGCTAGGACCAAAATATTGGCTATCCTAATATCTCTTCTTTTTCTGTAATTTTTGGTCTATAAACTTACATTCTTAATCCTCCAGAAGAAAAGCTTAGTGGTACTACTACTCTACGACACAGGTACTTGAGCTTAACATCACTGTCTTTCTGAGCATCAAACATCTTAGACTTAACTTGGAATTGGTATTATCTATCAACTATTGATATTCTAGTAAATCTCTATAGAATGTGATCAAAACAGTTGCACATTTTTACACAGAAATTTAAAAATCTAAACATGTAAAAAATTGTAGCCTGTCAATCCTACGGTATTTTCCTTAGTCTCTTACTCTCATTTAATAGCTTTTTTGGTTTCTTATAAAGCAACCATTTAGTTGAGAGAAAGTATAGGTTAAACAACAAAGTGACTGCAAGCAGGAAACCTAGGAAACATAGCAGGAACAAAACCATGCACAGGATGAATTAGATAAGGGCCCTAAGAACCTCCAAAAGGTTTATCACACTGAGGATAGCAATGTGTCATACTAAAACTATGCTTGGAATGCTTGTCATTCTAGTGTTTTAGATGCATGCTGCTTCTTATCAGAGAAAATTTAAAAGCACGAAATACACTTATCTTGATTTAGCAGGAGAATAATCACAAGGTAACAAAAAAATCTTAAAAGTGCTCCAAAACAGCATATTTATTTTATTTTCTTTAAGAAAAAATTGATGAAGATTATGTGCAACTACATATTAAAAATCCACAGATATTTGCAGGATACAACTAAAGTCAGATGAGAGCAGTTTTTGATGAGCGAATATCTGGCCTACAGTCTGTGGGATAACATCCACAGGCCAGTCATAAGCCTTGGATCTGCTCTGTTGCAGTGAGTACAAATAAATAAAATAACAAGAGTTTCCTGAAGTCAGGACAAGATGCTCAGTGTGGCAAGAGGAGTCTGAGCAGATGTTTAGGTGGCTCAGGTATGAACTATGGGAGGAATACAGCTAGTCTGTCTCAGCAAGATGATTCCTGAAATGAGCTGTGCAGGTGAGGATGAGTCTAGCGGGGTCAATTCTTCCTCAAGAAGATGAATCTGGGAAGCAAAGTGCATTAGACAGGGGGAGGGCATTTCCTTTGGGCCTCAGTTCAGGGTGGCAGTTTGGATCATGAAGAGCCTCAGCCTCGATCCTCAGCTTTCTGATTCTGGAATTGCTCAAAAGCGCCCAGAACCTGCGCTCTTAGCAATGTTGCTGGGCCTGCACAGGAGTCACAGCTAAGAGACTGTTCTGGAAACTCCCAAGCCATGTGCTGACACCCTGCATTTATCTCCTAGTTTCTAATCATTTCCATAAGTTATATTTTAAATAGTTCCACACTGTCTCAATAAGACCTCAACTCACCTCTTTGTCCTACATGCTATTACCACTTCCTCCCTTCCTTCTGCCTGAAGGAGGACCTCAACTCTGAGGTCTACTATCTGATCAAAAGTCTTGTCGATGTAAAAAGCTATATCTTTTAAAAAGCCATCTCTGCTATTTTTTGTACCCTTTCTAATTTTTCATCTGCTTTCCCCTTTGGTGTGGACACAATTCAACACTTTCCCCTTGTGGGAGCCCCAGCTGAGTGAATACTGTAAATTTAAATTCGGGCCTCAGCCTGGAGCCCTCTGACTTCTTTAAATGGCTTCTACAGAAAGTGTTTCTATCAACCATATACAATGTATGCTGCTATGGATGCACCTTTTTACAAAAACTTTAATCCTTTGGCTTACAGTAGAAAACAGTTTCCAAGTAAGAAATCTTCAAGATAGCCACATTTAAAATAATAGCATGCCAAATAGCTCTATTAAAGATGTATTTTTTTCAGAAAGATATTGAAAATTTAAAGTCATGTGGAGAAAACTTTATCTTGAATTAAGTCTATCAGTGATTAAAGAGACTTACCTGAGAGAATTTTCTGCAGGAAACCTTGTATAACAGGATGTCCCTTCATAAATCCTGTTCTAAACCTCAGCCAGATTTCTGCTTATTTTTGGCTGCTCACATGCACACTAGACCTTGTAAAATTTCCCTGTCAGGCAATGTTCCCACTTATCTTTTCTGTCACTGGTATGAAATACCTGACATCCACAACTAAAGCAGGGAGAATTATTTAGCTTGTGGTTTCAGATGCTAGCTTCAGGAAAGAAATCCCAAGGGAGAAGAACATAGCAAAGGATAACAACTAGATTTCTGGAGTCCAGAAAACAGAGCACTAGGGAGCAATGGCTAGAATCTGGGTGAAGTCCAGGATCACGTCCCCACGACTCACTTCCTTACTATGCCACGTTTCCCAAGAGCCTGTCCAGTACGAGGAAATCAGTGGGTAAACCACTCATAAAGTCAAGACCCTCAGCACCCAGCCACCCATTCAGAAGTCTCTTAACCCATCTCCTCACTTATTCAAGAATAACTGGCTCACTGTTTTAAAGTGGAGAATATAGGGTCTCCAAAATATGCCCCTATGTGCTCTTGGTCGCTGAGCACGGTGAAGGAGAGACTTTCTATAAGGAAGACAGGCTGCTGTCCTTGTCATAAGGAGGGGCTGACTTAGCCATGGGATCCCAGAATTCCGGAATTAAGAGAAAAGCTTTAGAAATTTCCCTGGCCTATGGCTTTAAAACTGTACCATATGGAGTTATATAGTAGCTTCAACAGCCAAGTTGCAAGAAAAGGAACCAAAGCTAAATTAATATGACAATACTGATTCTTCCATAAACCTCCGCTTTCTAGATCAAGAAGCTGGAGTTCAGAAAGGCTGCTCAAATCAGGTCATATAGCCAGCTGGTTGTGAAGTGTGACTTCAGTTCAGTGTTCTTGCTGTCACACAAAGGCAGGATGTCTGTGATGTATATGTTTCCATGGTTTAAGCTTATTTTAGCTTCTAGGAAAGAAACAAGCTTAAAGCTTAAGGTTTTGAGCATTTATCCTTTGACAAAATCACCCAATTACAGCCATTGATCTTTTGAGGTGAGCAGGTACAGTATTCTTATATTTATGCAGCAGAGAGATATAATTAGACCCTATATGTAGGGCAATTGGTTAATCGTCGGCTACTGCAGGAAGTATTGAAAACTGTTGCTTACTAGGTAATAGTAACTGCCAAATGAGTAAAATTCAACAAAAGGCTAGAATAGAATACAATGTAAATTATATTCTGACCTCTATAAAGAAAAATAAAACCACTGAAAAGAATTTCAGTAGAACCCAAGGGTTGTGAACAAGAACTGGGGAGAAGTAAACTCTAAGATAATCAGCAAGTATATTTACCATGAGGATTTCAGAATAAAATCAACAGCTTTAATTGGTCCCAGATGTTCACAGGTAGCTAGGAGCATATTGTGGAACACAGATAAAGAGAGCTCCATGTCCTATAGTAGAAATATTTTGCTTCAAGTATTGAACTGCTGTATGAACAGCTGCAGATGTATAATGGTGACATTTTCCTTTGCCTTTCAGAACATCTCTCTTCCAGTTTGCTGTATTAGAAAATGTTTTTATTCCTTTTGGTATAATTTAAAATCTAAGAGCAATTAAATTCAATGTTTTAGATTTTGGAGGGGTTGATTTTTAGGGGTAAGGAAACAAAGCAAGGCTAGATAATTTGAAGGAATCAAGATCTCTTCCCATTTGACAACATAAGGGTGGCCAGAGAGTGTTATCAAAACAAAGCCCTTTAAATGGGCCTAAGATGTCTTTCGGGCTGCCCACTAGCAACTCATTTTCTCTGTTAGCAGTAAGCTGGCCCTGTGCAGAGCTTTGCCTTTGCCCCAATCCAAACAGACTTCCCAATTATCTTGTCAGCTAATTCCAATTGAAGGGCCAGCTGAAAAATGATTGATGAGTTAATCTTCCCAAGGTAATTTTCACAAGAAATTTCATAAATAAGTTTTCACATGAAATTTCCCCAAATCAGGACCAGTGGGATGGCTCAGCAGTCTAAAGCGCTTGCTTAGGAAAGCTTAGGTGGCTGCAGGGACCTTGGTTTGATCCCTGTCACCACGTGCTGTGCCATACCTACCCCCAGGGCAGACTGAGCTGACCATTAAAAAAAGAGAGAGAGAGAAAGAAAGAAATTTCCCCAAATTATAAGTGCTTTCAAATTCACAAAGGAGTAATCTATGATGCTAGAATTCTGCCAAGACTGACTTGAGAAGAAGGGAGGGAGGCATATGGGGACAAGCAGTGGCTTCCATAAGACTCCTTTCCAAAGGAAGTCCAGTGTCTCAAGTAGACCCTGTCCTCTGCAAATCTAGGATCTTTTCCTTTATATTCATATTCAAAGACAACAAAAGGGAAGGGCATTCCTGCTGTTTGTTGCTAAAGAGTCATGTAGCTTTCCAGTTTAACTTTATTTATAGTTCTGTTTTGCTCTTGGTAACTGAGGTCAGCATATAACTTCTGTATGTACCTCAGTAGGCAGTGCGGTTTTCCTTCCACGTGGGAAAAGATCTGCAACCTGAAATCACCCAGAACAACGTGTTCGCCTTCTCTGAGCAGTGCACCAGGTTGTGAGTCACTAGACTCACAATGTCTAGTAACACCCCGGGCAGGGCACGGTTCTTCACAGGCTGCCACACAAAGTGGCTTAGGGTTGAATCTCTGCTCTGCCCTTGCCTTCTGAGTAATAGCAGCTTATTTTCGAGTCATCTTTAAATAAATGGGAAAAGGGCCAGGTGTGGTGGCATACACCTGTAATCCCAGCACTTGGGAGACTGAGGCAGGAGGATCAGTGACAGTTCAAGACCAGCTTGGGCTATAAAAGTGACCTCAAGGCCAGCCTGAAGTGCATAGCAAGACCCTGTCTCAAAAAGACAAAACGAAAAAAAATGGGAAGAAACATTTTGTGCTCCTAAGGGCAGTAACTCTGCCACTATGAGTACCTCTGGGAGAATCAGGGCTCATCCAGGTTTCCTACACCTCATATCCCCTCATCTCTTATAATCTTTCTCCACTGAATACTTACTTCCTGCTCCAGCCCTTCAGTTGGTCATATAGCACATATTGCAACCATGTTTGAACTCTCTCTGTTTCTTCTCTGTCTCTTTGTCTCTGCCTCTCTGTCTTTATCTCTGTCTCTCTGTCTCTATCTCTCTCATTCTTTCTGTCTCTCTCCCCACATGGACTCAATAAGTAAATTCTCACTGTGTAACCTTCAGTTTGTGTGCACTACCTGACCAGTTCTGTGCATCTCTAGTTTTACCACTCTGGCACCAACCTCCATGATTTCTTGACAACCTCATTGCAGTATGTTCCTCACTGGTCTTTAGATAATCCATTTCTCTGTAGTCTCAGAAGTATATTCAGATCATGTCAGTTCTCTGCCCTCAAAGCTCCATGGCTTCTATATCATAGAGATTGTAGTGTGGCTGGAGAATGTATGAGTCTGTTGAGACTGTCTTCACAAATATTCTCTGGCTATGAACCTTTATGCTTCCCCTGTTTTTGGTCAGCTGAAACATTTGCTTTTTGGTTTCACCTTGCTGAATGCTCTCTTCAAATATTACTTTCTTTTTGAAGTGTCCTGCCCCGAGACATCATTTAAAATTAACCCTCATACTCAAAAGCAGCTATGTTCTTTTTCTGCTGTCTTGTCCCTATCCATTATGCTTACCACCCATTTAACATACTATATGTTTTAGGCAGTTTTTTTTTTAATTTCAACTATCAAAATGTGGACACCAAATAGCAAGAATTTGTAAATAGCTAACCCTGGTTAATCTTCATTTTCCATAGTAGGCTTCCATTGAATGTTCATCAACAGAGGGACCAAACCAAACCACATGGCCTGCCCACTGCCCACTTGCTGTGCGCTGGCTCTCCAGTCCCTGCAACTGATCTTGGGTGCTTTGAGTGAGAGGCCACTTTGCAAACACAGGCTCATCCTTTGTACTTGATGGCTAGCTGCTTCAGCCAGGAAGCATATTACGTATTTCCATAGTTCTTCCAATGACTGAAAGTGGCCATCAGGAGCACTTCATCTTCCATAGAAGAAGTTTTATCAATATAAATTTCCATCATTATCATAGAAAGGCATTAACAGGAAGACATGCAGTTTCCTGAATTACACAGGATTAGATTAACAAAGTTCATTTATTATTAAACCAAGATACTATTAGAATATACTACCATACTACAAGATCTAGTTATGGAATATTAAGTAATCCTATGAAATTATTAACCCATGAACCTTTGAAAAATAAAGAAAAATCATATACCATACATAAAAATCTAAAAATAATTGTGTAACTTTTTAAAGTAAATTTTATGCATAAAAAGTATAAATTTAGGGTAATTGTCAGAAAGCTTTCAAAAGTGCACTGGAGAAAGATATAGTTTTATTCTTCTGCCTTTGATGAATAAACATGCTGCAGGCTCACTTATAAGGCTATGGGACAGCAGGTTACAAATTCCTCTCCTCCTATAAGATTATAGAACACTTCTAAGTGCAGAGAGCATTTTATGAGCTGTAGCCCCATTATTTTTAACACATAAGTAGTAGTAATGTGCTTAGTAATGTTTGTCTTGCCACAGAAAAAGAGACTATGTGGTTCTTATATAACAGGAGAAGACTGGTTATTCTAAATGGGAAAAAGAGGCTGAGTTGTGCTGCCCTATAAAAAGGAATGGCCTTTTCGCTATGACCCTTTATCACACGTAATAACAAGCTGAGGGATACTAATGGTGACATGGTAACAGAGACATGAAGTATTGCACACAAAGTAAAATGAGTAACTGTACCAACATAGAGGAGGATACACTTTGCATATAGCCTGTACCTCAATATAAATGGCTTTAGTGTAAACAGATGTGCCCATTCCTCTTGTCCTGCACTCTTTAAGTCTTATTATCGTCTGAACCCACAGCAGCATAAGCCTAACTCTTTGAATTTAAGCATGCATCTGGTATCATGGCTTCTAATTCCCCTCTTGTGAAGCATTGCACTTAAAAATCTTATCTTGCAATCTCAGTCAACTCTGACAAATCCTAAACCACTCAACCTGATAACAAATTCATGCAGCTAGCCACATACTTAGTTTGGGTGAAATGACACAGTCTGGCCCTCTGCTGTTGGGGATGCTTGGGGATCAATGCACCAGTGCAAAAAGGATGTTGTGTGCATTGGACAACTTGAATACAAAAGAAATTGAACTGATTCTAAAATTACTGTTCTTCAGAAAGGTTTTACATGACTTCTGTCATATCATTTCTGGTTTAACATTTCAGAGAAAGGAGTGAAGTTGTTTAGGAAGATAAGTCACTTATTCTGCACATTCTTGTTTCTCTGACACTATTTTCTGACTCGTAAGTAGCTTGAAGTGAACTAATATCAAGCAGAAAGCCAAAAACATATATTCTGATCATCTCACAGGATATGGGGTGAAAATAACAATAAAATTGGGTTAGGCTCACTAATGTTGCCACGATTTGAAGGAACGTTTTCCACTCCAATTATTTTATTTAAGGCATTTTCTTATTTTTGCATGAGTTAAATGTCAACAATCTGAATGACAACAGCTGTGAAGGTGAACAGACGTTTTGGATTTATTAGAGTTGAGGAACCATGGGTTGTAGCTTTCACCATGCCTCTTTCACTATGGGAACCTGGTAGGATGCAATCTACAATGTAATTGTCTTATGCAGACTGCAACTGGCCCCAAGCCAGAGAACCCTATCATTGAAATCAAATGTCAAGCTTTCCTGCAGAAAAAAAAATATGATTCTCTTTCAGATATAGATGATGCCTTATACAATCTGTATACTTTTTTAGATACAATATACTCATTCTTTAAATTTTAAAAATGTCAGACTTGGCCAATGAGATAGCTCAGTGGTTTAAAACACCTGCTTGTTCAGTTCCTGCACCACATTCTGCATCAGTTCTGCCCCCCAGGATGGGCTGAGCTAGTCACACACACACACACACACACACACACACACACACACACACACACTCACACAAAGCCAAGCTTCTAAATAAACAGAGAAACCAATAATAAATCTAGAAGCACAACTGATTGAACATAAATGACTAGAGTGGGACAGAAGAATGTAGCTTTCCAAATAGTAGAGCAGTCACGGCAGGGCTGCTGTGACTTCAGGGTTGCATCTCTGCTCCTATAGTGGCCTGAAGACTAAGAAGGTGTGGGATAGAAGGTCAGATTCATCCCTCACACAGCTTTCTAGGACCTGTCAAAAATTAAAGATATTTTATTCTTCTATCTAAGTCACAGTGGTCGATCAATTACATTTCATCCTAGTATGTTCATTAGGATAAAAAGGGGTATGATTAGCTAATTATATATCTTTCACTCTGTTTCCTTTTTGTCAATGAAGTCTGTATGTATCAGTGGAGCCATACTCCTTTCCTCTCAAAATTATCTTTGGACATCAAGTGTTGAGGGGTAAGCATATTGTTTTATTCATTTCTGTAACTGCACGAGTCAACTCAAAGTTATTCCCCTAAATTTCAGTGAGTCTGACAAAATATATCAGTATTACAACCAGCACTGCTATACCCATGTACATTTGGGCCCTTTTCATTCAGTAATAAATACATAAAGCATAGACCAGAACATTCATCATCAAAAGGAAGAAGTTTGAAAACTCCCCTACACTATGCCCATCCACAAGAGAACACATGACTTTTTTTGCATGTGTCATATAGACCTATGGCGCTATTCTGCTCTATTTCTACTATGAGTCATGCGCATTAGCTTTGCACTGTCCTAGTTGTGAAAATATACTTCAAGTAGCTTCTCTGAAAAGCCTTTCCCTTCAACTGCAGGTAAAATTATTTATCTTTTTTCTGATCTCTAATATTGTGCAAGGATTATTTCTATTTCAATGGTGATCAGATATGAAAAATTCAGTTATAATTATAGATTTTTTTTACCTCTAAGACACTTACTTAGTAGAATACATTAACTAGATAACAAATAAAAATCATGAATTGACCAGTTCATACATATTTTGTTTCATTGTTATTATATAACTTCCTTCATAATTAAGGATCAATGCAATGAAAAACTCCCAATTGATTGTACTTTAAATTCATTTGATTACTATTCCTTAAATAGTCATTTCTGTTGCTATAGTTTCTACATTTTCCAGACTCCAGCATTACAAACTATCTCATTCACCATGTATGTTAAAAACAGAGGCAGAGAACCATAACTCAATGTATGTGTGTAATAATCAAAATATCTTAGATATAAGAATAAATATGAGCCGGGCATGGTGGCGCACGCCTGTAATCCTAGCACTCAGGAGGCTGAGGCAGGAGGATCGGTGAGAGTTCGAGACCAGCTTGGGCTACAAAACTGAGCTCAAGGCCAGCCTGAACTCCATAGCGAGACCCTGTCTCAAAAAGACAAAAAAAAAAAAAAAAAAGAATAAATGTGTACAATTAAAGTTAAAAATTGTTTTGGATGTGACAATTTACCTTGACTGAAGTATCTTGTATATATAATTTAGTTGTTATTGAAATGTCTTCTATTATTTAAAATGGAAAAAGCAATTTTCTTCATCACTTTGTATAGTATTTATAGTGTGCTAAAGGTATTTATAAATATAGATACACATATATTTATACTAGTCTATATCTTTATATCTTTATACTAATATAGTATAAATAGTAAAAAGATAAACTGTTGCTCTAACATACACAAATGTAACAGCCTTCCATGAAGGTGAGAGGTTTTTTTTGTTTGTTTTGTTTTGTTTTGTTTTTGGTAAGAGTTCAATAACACAAGTGTATTTGAGGGACATTTTAAGTGCATTTTCAAGATTTCAGTAATACATGTAAACAAAGACCAAAAACTTCATAATGAAGAGTTGAAACAACACAAAAATCATCACGTTATTTAGATATCTAATTAAAGCCACCTCCCAAAACAATCTGACTGCAATTTGTCTAAAGATAAATTTATAAAGGAAAGCTGCTTTGGGAAATTTTAAACAAAGTATACAGGAATTTGGACAGTTGGACGCTCTTACCACACACTGTTAATGACCCTGCAAGAAGAGAGTTGCCTCACTCCCCAGACTCCCCTCAGGAATGTCACTGTCAAATTTGTTTGGGTAGGCAGATTGGAGGGTGGGGGAGATATGAATTCCTTGCTGTGCAGAATTCCCAGTTGCACCAACCAAAAATATGCTTGTGCTCACTTGTAAGGGCGATGTCCATCATGTCAGCTGCATGTGACAGAGTTCATCCACCAGTTAACATCTGGGAGTGGTGAAGAAAGAAAACCGCAAAGACAGAGGAGGCAGGCTTGAGAATTTGAGAAAACTGTTTGGCAGATACTACTGGAAAGTTATTCACTGGTAATGGCCTAGTCCCACTAAAGAAGGTTCCATGGTATTAATGGAGAAAGGAAGCCATAGATTATTGAATAAACAACAGGATGAGTCCTGGGACACTGTTGTGCTGATCAGCTTGTCTTAAGCATTTCCTGTTCTTGGTAAGTGTGGAAATAAGCTTCTACATTAATGCTAGGTAGATAGTGGCAATAAGTACTGGGCCAAGGATTCTATTTCAGCCATGGAATTCCTTAGTCTTGTGTTGTGAAACTACAGAAATTGCTATTTTCTGTGCCTTTGTTTTTTCTACCATATTTGGTCTTACTTCATCCATAAAAGGAGTGCATCAGCTAGCTTTACCTGTGGCAGTGTGTGTACTTGTGCGCAAGTGCTTGCATCTGTGTCAGAGAAAAATGTGTGCTTGTGGTGCTGGCATATGTGACATGACTGATCTGGGGAAAATTTAAGACTGGGATTCCTCAGACATTTGGGATCCAGGCCAATGAGAATCATGCATCACTGCACAGAACTGTGTGCCTTTCCCCTGATCAAAGCCCTTGGCCCATTTTGTAAGTCTACCAATCAAGTACATTGCTAAGGAGCCCCATGACAGGGCAGTTCACCTATGTTAATTTGAGTCAATAGGCATAGAACATGTAGGATTAAAATTTAGCTTGACTACTAACATGATAACAGTGGCTCTAGTTACTTTTACTGCACTGCCACCTTGCTTCTGTAATACTGTTAAGGTTTTCACACTTATCAGTCCACGAATTGTCATGACCTTATATTAACCTATATTAACCTATTATGGCTGCTGTAATGAAAGACCACAAATTGTATGACACATAATGGAAATCTGTCATCTCTCAGTGCTTCAGTTTCATATTGTATTTTTCTGTGTTTAACCATATTTCCTTCTAACAAGGACACATTATTTCAGGCTAAGGATCACTCAATCACTTCAATTTAACTTGTTCATTTCTGTAAAGGCCTTACTTCCAATTATAGTCATGTGCTAAGGAATGCAAAATAAGAATACTTGGGATGTCACAATTCAATTCAGCTGACAGGATGAACTCTAAAGTTGCTGCCAGCTTGTAGGGTCACAGAGAAGTGATGCCGCTGACTCAAGCTAGCGCAACTGGCAGCATGGCAGACTGATTTGCAGTCCCAGTAAACCCAGGTGCCTGTACCTCAAGACACTGCCTCTTCACAGATGAGAGGGAACCAGAGCAGGAAACCATCCCAGACAGGAAAAGATTATTCTGCTTCAATTTCTAGGTTTAAGTTAGAGAGAAAATTAAGGAAAAAATAAGATGAGACTGAACACTTTTGAGTTTAATGAAACAGTGTTCTCATTCAGTAGAATTCTTATTTTCTTCAGCAGCATTTTTTAATAACTGCTTTAACATATTAAATTTGGGTATAGATTATTATTCTCAGTTGTATAGAATATGGGATTTCTTACATAATTAAATATAGCCTGAATATAATTTGTATGGAATCTTTTCTCCCTTCCTTCCTCCTCTTTCTCTTTGTTCTTTTGATAACATTTTAAAATAGGAGAGTCATGGCCAATCTCCTACTATGTATTTATCTATAACAACTAAGCATAAACTCAGACAAATTAATAAAACAATAAAAACTAGAGATTTTTCTAAAACATCATAGTAGATGAAAAGCTTTTGCTTTGTACTCTGTTTTTTTTTAGATAACTTATTTTAACCATGCTCAGCAAAATTCTGCATGTCTTATGTAATGCCAAAAAAGAATAAGCAATATGCCTGTTCTTTCTTTTTTTTTTTTTTTTTAAATACTATTCCAAGCCGGGCGTGGTGGCTCACGCCTGTAATCCCAGCACTTGGGAGGCTGAGGCAGGAGGATTGGTGCAAGTTCGAGACCAGCCTGGGCTACAAAAGTGAGCGCAGGACCAGCCTCAACTGCATAGCGAGACCCTGTCTCAAAAAGACAAAAATAAATAAATAAATAAATAAATACTATTCCAAGTATCATGCAATATCTATAGTTGGCCCACAAGAGCCAAAGATGAACTATCTTTTGTTAGTTCTAAACATGATTTCCATTTTTGCCATTTTCACATCTTCATATTTATTATTATATATTAAGGATGTCTTACTCTGAACTATTCTTCAGAAATGATGTAAAGCTTTGCCTGAGGACATAAGCAACTTTGCATTGCAAATAAACTATGTGATACCTACTGCTTGCATACTTTTTTTTTTCTCCCCTGACGTCTACAGTTTTGTTTTTTAGGCATGCCTTAAAATCCATCTATCCAGTGTTTATTAGATACCAAAGGAAAACAAGAGGTTTTTGGTCTTTATTTTGTTTTTAATGTAATTGGTACAGTGTCTCCACATGCAGCTGGTACTCATAGCGATCCTCCTATTTTCAGCCTCCCCAGCACTGTGATTATAGGCATGGGCCACCACACCTGCTCTCATGCCTAGGATTGGAGCCAGTGTAGCATGTGGTGACCAGAATTGAACCCTGGTCTCTGTGCTTGCCTAAGTGGAGCTTAGCCTGCTGAGCTATCTCAGCAGTCCAATGAGAGCTGTTTTAATGGACACCACACCAGGCCCAGTAGTGGTTCTGAAAGAATGCCCAAGCTCTGTGCATAGAGAGTTCTGAAGTCAAATCTGAATGGTACCATTCATGTCTTGGTTCATAGCTCCTTCAGTTTTTCAGGACATGGACTCTTTCCGTCATAAGCTCTTTGTCTCATTTGGACCTCTCAAATTCATACGTGCTTTGATGATGGATGCACTAAAATTACTGTTCTGGACATGAGCCTATCTTCCCAGTCAGACTCAGTGGATAAGTTCTCACAAGCATGAACTAAAAAGCTAGAGCCACTTCCACAGTCCTTTAGTCCACTGTCATTGTGGCTTTTATCCTGCCTATACCATATGTTCATATCATATATTCACCCTGGTCATTTCCTTATTTTCCCTGCTTTCTTTTTCTTAATCATTTCTTACCTGATTACATGCAATTGAATTACTCAATGATATTCATGTTCATAGATGTCTTCGTTGCTTAGAGCCAAAAGAGCAAAGTCCATCATGTGCTTCTTATAAGTATGTAGGAGGAATTTGATTTATTCTAATGCACAGTCTCTTTCTAATGAGAGCAACCATCTATTCCAATTACTGACCTAATTGCAGTGACTCACCAAAATGGGAACCTCATATGCATATGAATTAGTATTATTTAAAATATTATCCTAATATTGTATTTAGTAATAACAATATTAAAATATTTAATTTTGGTCCGTTGGATGCAAAACAAATTTAATTTCATGTCTTTATGTAATGATTTAAATATGGTTATTCTAATGTAACCCACTAAGGAAGAAGCCTAAGCTGGTTGTTAATAATCTAATGTTCTCAAATGAGATATGGTTTATGTCTATCTGTCTCTGATGAGCCAGCACTTGAACACTGTCAATTAGAACATAAAATTGAGTGATAATGACCTTATTCATTAACATATATTATTTAATGAATTTCATTTTAGATGGACAAATACAATGATTGGCTGACTTGCTGCTAGACAGAGTCATGAACTCACATATTATAGCTAAGAACACAGAAAATCTAGGTAGTGCTTCACATTCTGGTAATCTCAGCACTTGAGAGGTTAGATCTGGAGGACTACTGAAAATTTGAGGCTAGCCTGCGCTATGCAGTGAGACCATCTCAAAACAGCAACAGCAACAGCAACAAAAACATTAAGGAATCTTTCCTCTAGGAAAAATTCTCTAACATTAATTATGCTTCACTCAGAATTTAAGAAAATATTTACTTTTGACCATTCCTTCAGTCTAAATGGGGCACACACAAAAGACACAAAGCTATCTAGGGACTGACACAGGTTTAAGGTCTCTCTAAACATGTAACTCTTTTCTGGCTGA
>PVJA010040545.1:0-18452 GCA_004027025.1 Myocastor coypus | reverse complement strand
AAGAAGAAGAAGAAGAAGAAGAAGAAGAAGAAGAAGAAGAAGAAGAAGAAGAAGAAGAAGAAGAAGAAGAAGAAGAAGAAGAAGAAGAAGAAGAAGAAGAAGAAGAAGGAGAAGAAGAAGAAGAAGAAGAAGAAGAAGAAGAAGAAGAAGAAGAAGAAGAAGAAGAAGAAGAAGAAGAAGAAGAAGAAGAAGAAAGAAGAAAAAGAAGAAGCAGCAACAGAAGAGAAACCTGTGTGTGCCTGTGTGTGATCTTAGACTTCTAGCTCCAGAACTATGAAGAACAAATGTCTTCTGTTGAAGCTGCCCAGTTTGTGGTATTTTGTTCTGGTAGCCTTAAGAAAATGACTACATTGTAAGAGCTTTCCTTGCTCCTGAGTGCAGGAGGTGTTTCTCTCCTGCTATGCCCTTTGCAGCTGGCGTTCTCCAGGGAGATGGAGCATTCTGTCTCCTTCCTGAACGCGCGGCATCAGGTCCTGATTGTGTTCCCTCCCCGTGGGTGGCCTCCTGTGGGCTGTACTCTACTCACATCACATCTTGCATTATTTCCTCTGGGAACTCCAAAGCCGCCTCTTCCTCATCCTCCTGGGAACCTGGGAAGCACTCTCTCCCACCTCCCCCCCAGATTTATGTCTGCATTGCTATGACAGGGGATGTTTCTGTCCAAAATTGCAGCTCTCTGGTACATCTTAGTACTCCTTTTGGGCTGAGAGTCCCTATGTGTATTGATTTTTGCACCTGACATAACCCCTGGCTTGATGTCTGAAATGAAGTTAGCATTACTTTAATTATAAATAATGATCCAACATACCAAAAGTTTCTGGACGTTTGGCAACAGCTTGAAGACTTACACAATGCTGGTAGAGAAGTGTGACAAAAGAGCATGGCAGGACGTGAGGGGACAGCAGAGTATAAACAGGGAAGAGTCACCCCTAGTGACTATTAGTCGCTTTCCTGCTCCAAACCTCAGCTTCTGTGTCTATGAGTGAAAATTCTGACCCAACAAAGGAACATTGCAGGCTAACACTATGTACCTTTGTAGCTGTTGGTGAGTTCTGCAAGATCACCATTTTTTTTTCTAATGGTGGTGGTACTAGAGACTGAAGACAAGGCCTCCACTCTGAGCCATAGCCCACGCCTCTTTTTTTGTGTATTTTTTTCCGTGAAGGCAGGCTCTCCCTAAGTCACCAAGTTGCCCAGGCTTGTAGTCTGGACACTCCTTGTAGTTGGACACTCCTTCCTCACAGTGCTGGGATCAGAGGAAAGGAGCACCACACCTGCCCGGGGTTTCCCTTTTTTGCTGCTTTTCTACTTATGGGACTAGCTCAAGAGCTAGGTCTAAGTTATAGCACAACTTGATTAAAACAAGCTTTATGTGAATTTGAGTTTCTATTTTTCTGTGTAGGCTTTATTTACTTATTTATTTATTTTTTTGGAGAAGGGTCTACAGGGTGTCCAGGGTCTCACTACTAAATCTGACACGTAATGACCTCCCAAAAGCTGGGATGACAGGTGCATGCCACCGTGTGCAATCTCAATTGCCTCTCAGTGCACCCTGGGGGCAGGGGTGGCATGACAGGCTTGGGAATTGAACCCCTAACCCCTGTGCCTGCTTGCAGGCCCTTTAATCTATTGAGCTTTTCGGCTGGCCCTTGTGTAGACTTTTCTAAGTGTATTGAATGTAAAAATACTACTCAATACCTTGTGCACGCTGAGAAAAGGAGAGTACAGGCGTCCATGTCACCTTCCTTTTCTGATAGTGAGCAATTTTGCAGAAATGTGTGTACACACACAGAGAGTTGGAGCTACAGAGCACGATTTTCCAATCGGACCCCATCAGGCAAATAGCTTGTGTGGGAATGACGCTATAAAGTAAAGCCCAAAATTTCCCAAAAGGCAAGAAAAAGAGTTTGTGTGGTAAACAAGTCAGAGGGGACAAATCCTTCGGTATGAGCGGCGTCTGGCTCTCTTGGCCCGAGTTTGGACTTCTCCCGTGGGTTCCTTTAACTTTTCACTCTCCCTTCCACACTTAGTTTTGAGAATTTATAGATCTTTTCCTCCTTTCAGTCAACAAAATCTTAAAAGACAGAAAATGAACAGAAACAGGTTAGGAGGAGAGCAGAACACGGCTCAGCCGCGCTCAGGGTCCGCCCAGGCTGGGACTCGTACTCCGGGCTGCGGGAGCCGCGGGTCAGGGGGATTCTCTTTTCCTGCTCTGGCCTCCCACGGTCTGGGCCACCCTCTTCCTGCATAGCACCGGTCCACCTAGTTATCCTGCTTCCTCCCCGCTGTCACTCCGGCTTCACTTGGCTTCACTTGCGGGCCCCAGGACTTCCTGCTGCTCCGGCCCAGAGCCTCGGTGTGTTTCCCAGGCTCGCTCTCCCTAGTCCCGCTCACACTTGTCGGCTACGAGCAGAGCTCGGGCTCCGGGAGACAAGTGCAGCGCGGCTTCCCTTCTCTGGCCCTTGGCTTCTCTTTCTTCTCAACTCTTTGGGCAAAAGTCTCTTCTTTGGTAAACAGTCTGGGGCTTTTTGTTGATGAAATAATTAAATTAAGATAGATGATCAATAGTAGCAGGAAAAATATTTGTTTGGCTTCGAAGAAAATGTTAATGGTTTGCAAGGCAGTACAAGTCGGGTTCTCAAACTAGCAGCCGAATGCGACTCGGAAACAACGCCATGCTGGGAATGAAGTTCCCAAGGCGTAAGCTCATGGCGCGGACGGAAGTGAGGGGATGCCGGAAACCTCACACTTCGGCTCTTGTCTCACTCTTTTTTTTTAAACCTCCTTATAAAATTTATTTCAAAGAGAGTACAGTAACAATTGACATGACATTAGAAACAGTACACGTGCCGGGCGTGGTGGCACACACCTGTAATCCCAGCACTCGGGAGGCTGAGGCAGGAGGATTGGTGCGACTTCAAGACCAGCCTGGGCTACAAAAGTGAGCTCAAGGCCAGCCTGAACTGCACAGCGAGACTCTGTCTCAAAAAAAAAAAAAAAAAAAAAAAGAAAAGAAACAGTACACGTGCAGTCTTGCATAACTGTCTCTTAATCTGAGCAATAGATTTGATGATAACAGATAGTAGATCAACCATTGTTAATTTGCTGTTCTTGTTTTGAAAATCTGTAACACATATATTGTTGTACGTTACCCTGTTTCTGATTTTCTTGCTTTTGTTTTTACTTTTCAAAATAAAATAAAATTAGGAAAAATAAATTTAAAAAGAGACTGGAAGAGGCTTTGTGATGTGGCACTGTACTGTCAGCTGTAGACCTCTTTCCTTCAATTTCTTTAGAAGTGAGAAATAAACATCTTTCTTATTTAAGCCACTGTCAAGGCTGGTGCTATGTACAGTCGAAACCAATCCAAATACCTTTTACAAACACTGTTTTCTGAGCTGGGCACCCATTTCTGCAGCACATGGTGAAGATGGGGTATTGTTCCCCAGTATGAGGCATAGAGAGGCTGAGGGAGGCAAAGATGGAATGGATCATGGAGAGAACAGGGAGAAGGGTGAGAGCAGAGACAGCCCCCCCCCACACATCCATCTGAGAAGGGTTCCTCATGCACTGTTATGCTGACTCCATAAGTAAAAGGAAGGTCATTTCTCCCTGCACTTTGATCTTTGTGTATATTACCTGACTTCTTTTCAGAGATAGAATAGTCAAAACTCTTGAAGACATAGCTGTAGGCAAAGACTTTATGAACAAAGCCCTAACTACACAGGCAACAGTATAAGGAATCAACAACTAGGATGACATCAAATCTTTTGTGCAGTGAAACTATCAATAGAGTGGAGAGACAACCCTCAAAATTGAGAATTTTTTTTTTCCACTATCTATTACTTAGACAAAACATATACAAAAACTCAGAGGAATCAGACCAGACACTTCTCAGAGGAAGAAGTACAAGCAGCAAAGAAATATATGAAAAAATGTTCAGAAGTATTGGTCATTTGAGAAATGCAAGTGAAAACAGCACTAAGATTCCTTCCCACTTTAGAGAGAATGTTCTCACCAAGAAATCAACTAACAGCAAGGCAGGGAGGCTGTGGGGGAAAAGGGACCCTGCTCCATTGTTCGTAGGTGTGTAAGTTGGTACAACTATGGTGGAAATCAGCATGGAGATTCCTCAAAAAATTAAAGCTACAGGTTCCTTTGACCCAGCTATTCCCCTTCATGCACACCCATGTTCATAGCCACACAATTTATAATAGCTAAATCTTGGAAACAGCCTAGATGCCAAGTAGCAAGTGATCGGTGGATAAAGAAAATGTGGTTTTTAGGCACAATGGAGTACTACTCTGCCATGAAGAAGGATAACTTTGGTACATGTTTTACATATGAAGACCATAATTTCAAGTGAAATAAGTCAGACACATGTTTAAATTACATTGTTTTTCTTTTGTGAGAAACCCAAAGGATAAACAAGAAGCAACAGGGAGGATAGATGTTGGGAAGTAGGAAGAATACAAGGGAAGAGAATCAAGGAGAGAAATGGGAAGGGAAGGAAGACAGCAAGGGTAACAAATGGAAAGAAAAAAAAAAAAACCCAAGTTTTTGTAAATGCAGAGGGGAAGAAGGTTGAATAGAAGAGAATGGGGAAAAAAAGAAAGTAAGGTATATTATGTGCAGGTGCCAATTCCTATGATGCATGCGATCATTAAGTATGGCAAACATGTACCAAAAAAAAAAAAACTAATAATAAGGAGTTTCTTCCAGTCATGGGGTATTAATGTAACTAAGGAGTCACACACTATTATAATGTCCCAATTTGGCTGTACATATATTGTTAAGCCTAAGATTGTGGTACGGATATAAAGAATAAGGACAACAGCTGGGGAACATAGCTCAGTAGAATAAGCACTTGCCTGGTAAGTGCAAGGGCCTGAGTTCAATCCCCAGCCCTGAAAAAGTAAAATAAAATAAAATAAAATAAAATAAAATAAAGACAAGTTTTATAAAACACGCCTGTGAAAAACTCAAGATTTTTAAAAAAAACATGTTCATGAAGAAGAAGACAATTGTTTTGGCACATTTTGAGAGACTGCCTAACATTGACGTTTCTGCCCTAGGACTGGGGGCAGTGTGCCTCCTTGCTAAAGCTGGAACTGTGTTCTCAGGGTCTTCTGTGGATAGCCTTGAGCTCTATGTCCTGGATTACTGATTCATCTTGAGACCTAGGAAATATTCCAGGCATCATTTCACTCTGTCCTAAAGTTTTGCTTGGGGTAACTTCTTCTGGATCTGGTCTTTTAAAGAAGCCTCCTTACAGTTGTCCTTGAAGAGAACTCAGAATCAAAGCAAGGAGCTTTCAGAGTAAGTAAGCGCAGTGCACTGGGCCTCTTGGGAGGGGTAGTGACTCACTTATTCATTTGGTAACCAGAACCAGGCATTACACCAGGAGCTATAATCCAATCCCTGTGACTAGGCCCTGTCCTCAGAGCTCACAATCAGCACAAGGACACAGACTGAAAGAAAACCAGGAGCAAACCAAATGGGAAGTCAAGGAATGGAGAGCAAACAAGGTAATTAAAAACTGTAGTATGAGCCGTGGAAGGAAAACAACGAGAATGAGAACAGAGAAAAAATCAGGCAGGAGGAGGAACACTGAAGGCCACCAGGGAGCCCGCCAGGAGGCATGCTTCAAGTTGAAGCTTCAGAGTGAGCAGGAGCTGGCCTGGCAGGAGCCAGTTCCGAGGGTCAAGGGTCAAGGGTTGCTGCTGGAAGAGACAATAGGCTCAGAGGCTGGGAAGGGCTGTCAAATCACAGGAAGTGAGGAAGTGAGTGACAAGCAATGGAGCCGCAGTGGGAGGGGACACAGGAGGACCCCTATCTCTGGGGCGCTTGGTTTCCATTACACTTAGTAAGTTAGCAGGATATTTTTAAGTGGGATGATGTTACCCATTCAGGGAGCAAAGGATAAAAAGGACCAGCAAGAGGAGCTGGGCAAGAACAATTGGACAGGAAAGGGCTCGTGGCTTCCCCATCTTAGAGGAACTGCATGGTACAGCCTTCCAAGGTGGACACACAGTTATAAATCTTATTTTATTATTTCACTTTCTTAAAGCTCAATTTGTAAAGTAAGCAATTAAAATGTTCAAATTAAAAAGCCACCGTAAATCACAGTTACGAGTCAGCTCTTAATCTACTTAGACTTTTTTCCTCCATAAAAAAGAATCACATTTTACTTCCACGTCCACTGACATCTCAGCAACAAAACTTTCCTAGAAGTGGAGCAGGAAGGGATCTTATCACGCAATTTCCCCTAGGACAGAGTCCCGCAAAGATCCTGGAAGGGGCCGTCCTGCTGCTCATAGGCGCCTAAGCTTAGAGTTTCCAAACTAATTACACTGGTGGATCAGAAGAGACGCCATCCGCAAAAGGTTATCTCTTCACTCTAACAATAGCTAGGTATTGGCTATGAGATCTGTCAAATCTGTAAACGGTGCAAGTCCTTGTTGGTGGTGATAACTTCAGGGTGGCTGGGGGTCTGGGTGGAGGAGGAGAGGCCTCAGCAGGGGTCCAACAGTGAAGCGCAGAACTTTTTTCTCCAATTTAAAAACCCACAACTCACTAGCCAGATGCCTATCTAGGAAGGAAACTGCAAGCTATGCTTTTCTTTCTTTCTATATATACTTAGTACAGGGTCTACAGGGTCTCAATACACAGATTGGCTCCTAGTGACCTTCCTGTTTTCAGCCTTCCAAATGATGGAATTACATGTGTGCGCCACCATGCCCAGTCTCATTTGCCATCTCAGTGGGCCCCAGGGGGGCGAGGGCAGCACAGCAGTCCAGGGATCAAATCCCAGTCCCTGGGTCTGCCTAAGAAGGTGCTTTAATCCACTGAGCTATCTGGCTGGCCCTAAGCTATCATTTTCTACACCACCTTTCTTGTGGTTGCTGCCCTTAATTAGAAGAGGCACTAGGATACAGGGAAAGCCAACGTTCCTCTCTTCTGTCTTTGTATGTCTTAACCAGCAACAAGCTCGAGTGTAGCTGGCCATCAGAATCCAGCCACCTAATGCCTTTTAAAATCACCTTGATTTAATTTCCAGATGCCCTTTAATTGAGCCAGATTTTCAAAATCTATAAATGTATACTGTGTTGCCTTCCTCTTCACCATTCTAATCAAACCATTTGAGTTAAATTTCTCATCATCTTATTGCATGTGGTTTGGGAGTCAGACTTAATTTGATTTATAAAAGTAATGTGATGTTGAATGAGTTTCCTATCTGTTTACAGATGGTTCACTCTGAAGCTGGGCCGAGGGAGAACTTTTCTCCTTCATTTCTTCCTCATCAGCACAGTTCTGGAGCTCCCTCCTCCAGCTTCATGAAGGGAAACCTGAATGGAAGTTAAAGTAAGAAGAACGGGAAGAGAAGGAGGCTGGTAAGGGGGAGGAAGATTCAGGACTGAAAGGGAGAGCCGGAAGAGCCTAACCGAGCTATGGGGAAAGGAGGAATGTGAGGGCAGCCAGAGAGGAGCACAGGGCTAGGCTCAAAGGGAGGAGCTGGGAGTCCTCCATCGTCCGGACTTTGCATTTAGGCTGAGCAGCAGTCTGCTAACGGCCTCGGTCTTTCCCGCTCCTGGCCATCAGGGCAGCACTGGATCATGCACCAGCCCTCCAAGAGGAGAGGGGGGTCTGTGGCCAGGCCCCTCCACTGCTGCTCGGTGGTGTTGGCCCTGCTGTAGCTCTGTGGCTCCGCTGAGGGGAGGCCTCAGTCTTCCAGTAATTCTGGGAAGCAATGGGAAAGATTTTCCTTGAGTAATCCTTAAAAAATACCCCACAGGGCCCGGCGGGATGGCTCAGTGGTCTAAAGCGCCTGCTTAGGAACGCTTGGGCGGCTTCAGGGACTGTGGTTTGATCCCTGGCACCACATGCTGCGCCAGCTCTGCCCTCGGGGCGGGCTGAGCCGGCCATAAAAATGAGTGAATAAACAAACAAAGGTTCTGAAACAAGAAAAATAAATAAATAAAATAAAATAAAAAATACCCCACAAGGCTATTAATGACAGTGAGAATGCTGGCGCTAGAATGGGACTAAAGCGGGGGAGGGGGGCAATGTTGGGAATGGGGGCGTGCCAAGGCAGGTGGCAGGAGGTGTGGCAAGCTCTGACCGGAAGGAAGTCAGGCTGAGGCGGTGTAGGGTTGCTCATGTGGGTAGGAGTGTGCAGGCTTTCCTAGAGGAAGAAATCACTGGGCGTCCACGGGCAGAAAGGGAGTCCTTATCAACACTCCAGTGACGCAAATGTTAACTCTAGCAATCATAAACTTAGATGTAAACCTTAAGCTAAAGGCTTCCAAAAGAAAATGGAAACAAAGTTGTGACTTTAAGTTATGGAAATATATTTAGCTATGAGATCAAAATAAAGCCTATAAAAGAAAATATTGATAGGTAGGACCTTCTCAAAAGAATTCTGCTTGGCAAAACATTGGTAGGAGAATGAAAAACTACTGATTGTAATAGTATCTGCGAAGTGCATATCTATGTATCTATGTATCTATCTATCTATCTATCTATCTATCTATCTATCTAACCTATCTATCTGTCATCTATCACTCTATTTTCAATAATAAAAAAGCAACTCAACAAAAAATGGATAACAAGTATCAAGAGATACTTAATCACAAAAGGTATATGTGAGCAATAAATCAGTGTATATAAAATTCCCTCAGGGAATGTAAATGAAAAGCAAAGTGAGACACTACTACACCTCTATTAAAATGTTAAGAAAAAAAATCAAAGAACAAACAGCAATAAATAACAAACAGAAAAACCTGACAATAGTGCTCCTGGTGAAGATACGGAACAACTGGGGCTTTTCTGAATGGAATACAACCTACTACAGCCACTCTGGAGAGCAGTTGGGAAGTGGTTTTTTTTTTTTTTTTTTTCAAATTTATGTGTTTGGTACAGGGTCTCATTACACAGCTGAGGCTCATAGTGACCCTCCTGTTTCAGCCTCCCCAGTGCTGAGATCACAGGTGTGCACCACCATGCCTGATCATTCACCAGCTCAGTGTGCCCCTGGGGCAGGGCCAGCATGACATTTGGGCTGGGGATCGAATCCTGGTCCCTGTGCTTGCCAGAGCAGACAGTCGGCCAAGTTATCTCACTGACCCTGGCAGTTTTGTTCTGAAAAGAGAGAGTTGAAGTCTTAAGATCCGCTCTACAACTGCAGCACTGATGATAAGTGGAGGAGATTCATAGGAGCAACAATGGATAGGAGTTATCGACTGGTTGGTTGTTATTGATAATGAAGGAAAAGAATATGGATGACACTAAATGCTTATTCAGCAAGTATTCTCTTTCTTGTTCTTCCTCATCCTCCTCTTCCTCTTCCCCCTCTTCCACCTCCCCCTCTGCTTCTGTTCTTCCTCATCCTCCTTTTTTTCCTCTTCCTTCTCCTCCTCTTCCTTCTCCTTCTCTTCCCTACTCCTCGTCTTGTTCTTCCTCTTTCTTCTCTTCCTCCTCCTCCTTCCTTGACCCGTAGCATCAAGGGTCACTTTCTTACTACTGACATTGACCTTGGCCTTGTGCCTCATACCAAATGGAGACATCAAGGTGCATACAACATTTCCATCCATCCTTCTCAAACGTGCTCTTCTGCTATGAGAACAACATGCTCCCAGTGTCTGTCACTCCTTCACCCAAGAATGAAAACCTGTGGGTCAGTCCCTAACCTGACCTGAGGTCCAGCTTCTCCCAGTTTCTCCCAGATGAGCTCAGCTGAGCTGCAACTCAGGAGCAGACCTACAGCATGAATTACATGCTTGGTGTAAACTGATGAATTGGAGGACATTCGTTACAGAGACTATGACAGATCAATAGGGACTAGTAAGAAAAGGACTAGTAAAAGAATACTGAGGCCAAGAATTAAAACTTGGATGGCCAGGAGAATGAGAAGTTCAAGGGGAAAGTAGAGAGTAGGAAAAGAGAGGAAAGGAACAACTTGGGAGACAAGAAGTACAACATAGGGCTGGGGAGATAGCTCAGTGGCCAACAAGCCTGCCTGGCAAGCACAAGGACACATGTTTGATCCCTAATACCACATTGCCATGCTGGGCCCACTTTGACACATGCTGAGCTGGCCACTGAGACTAGGTGTGGTGGTGCATGCCTGTAATCCCAGCACTGGGGAGGCTGAAACAGAAGGATTGCTGTGAATCCAAACTGTGTAGGGAGACCTTGTAACAAACAAACAAACAAACAAATAAATAAATATTAAAAAAGAAGTACAACATAATTTTGGCTTTCTTTGCCAGTATTGATGGAGCCCTCATTTTCTTACCAGTATTGATGGAGCCCTTATTTATCTCCTGATCTGTCAGCACTTTGCTGTTTTTATCATTCCTTTATCTTCAGGGTCTAGCACAGGGCTTGGCACATCACAGACATGCCTAAGTATGGCAGAAATAAGGGCATAAGTGCAACATGAGATGATAGTGGGATATCTAGAAGGACATTCTCTGAACAGAAACAGGGATTAGAGCTCCAACAGCACAACTGAACTTAGAGAGAGTGGAATCTGTCATCACAGTGGTGATAGGTAAGGCTGCAAGGCGCTAGGCATTGGGGGAGGGGAAGTGTAGAGACAGTTGAGTGAGGCCAAGACGAGCCCCTGGTGGCCTTGTATGAGAGGCTGGGAGAACCGAAAATGAGTCTTAGTTAGTTTTCCATTGCTAGCACAAAAGAGCCCACACCCACAACATAAAGGAAGAGAGCTTTATTTTGGCTCATGATTTCAGAGAGTTTAATTCATGGTTGGCTGACTCCAGGGCAGAAATAGCTTGGTGGGCGGGCCTGGCAGAGGAAAGGTGCTCAACCACAGCAGCCAGGAAGCAGAGGGAGGAGGGAGGAATGAGGGACAAGAATTTGCCCCTCCAGGTCTCGCTCCCAGCCTTAGCTCCCCTGATCAGGCTCTGTTTCTCAGTAGTACATTCAGCTAAGAAATCATCAGTGGGTTAATCCACTGAGGAGTGTAGTTTCATCATGATCTTTATCTTACCCAAACCCCAACTGTGGACACAAGAGACTTCAAATCTAAAGCATAACAAGAGTTTTGTGGATGAGACCAAACAAACAAACAAACAATAAAGAATGCTTGAAGAGGGAGGAGAGCCAGGACCATGCAGGGACATGCAAGTCAAAGGAGGAAAGAGTTTCTAGAAAGAGTGAAAAGTTAGTGATATCAGTTATAGCAGAGGCCAAAAAGAATAAGAGAAAAAAAGCCTAGAATTTCTCTTGAAAGTCAGCGATGAACTCGGAGAGACACACTTTCTGCCATGTGTGAAATTTCTATTAACATCAAACAGAAAATATATAGGGACTGCTGAAATGGACACAGGAATTATTCAACTGTAGAGGCAGGTCTTTGTGGATTTGAGGTGCCAAACAGAACTAACAGCAAGTGTTGGCATCCAGTGTTATCACTAAGAAAATATTATGTGAAACTAGATGAGCAAAAATAATTTTAGAAATAGGAAAATGGGTAGTTACTTCACTCAAATATTCTGTATTATTACTTTTTTTCACTTATTTCTATTTGGAAACAAAGAAAGTAGATATAGCGGACTCTAGGGCAGAAATGATGCATTTCCATCCAAGCCAAGTATTTGTAGAGGCCATCTACACCAGGTTAGTAGTCATTAGTATACGGCACTGATAACTTTATAAATAATAACTGGATATCAAAACACTCTGATATAAACTAAAACTTAGATAACAAATTGATAGTGTAGACATAAAACTTGTCAGAGAAAATGGACTTGCAGTTCTATTTTAAAGAAGGGTGGTTCACTTGGCCAAATGAGGTACTCTAGGGGATTCATTAATTTGACAGAGAGCAAGAAGACGAGGGTCCCTGGGTTTTGTGACAGATGTCAAAGAACGGATAAGATCCCACTGTGTTTACAAGCAAGCTGACTCCAAGCTGTCTTTCCGAGTCGCTAATTCAGATATTCAGACCAGAAGCCTCTGGGAAAGGACTCTGTTGAAATAACAATGAGAAATTCTACAGCATAATAAATATTTCAGGGAGGAAGGAGTTAGAAATAGTGATAGTTTAAAGTTCAATTATAATGATTAGTAACTTAATAGAACTAGGGAAGGAAACAAAACAATAACTCCTTAAAAAGGGTGGACCAAAAGGTCCCAGAAGAGTAATATAAAATGCCCATTTGTTTTTTGGTTTCTTATCATTATAAATGATGGACTATCAAAGCAACAGCAAGCCCATTAATCAAGACTGTAAACAATTAAAATCTTCTTGCAGATCCAGGAAAGCCTCAGAATTATCAAGACAGTGCCAGAAAGAAGAACGTAAATTTCAGCCAGCTCTTTGGATCTGGGAAGTGTTTAGGCTACCCAGACGAAAAGCCAGAGAACGCAAAGTCTAAACTAAGCTGATAACGACTGATCATTAATTAGAAATGAAGCCAACTATCTCAGTCTAGAGAAATATCTTGGCTACTCAGCTAAGAGCCAGAAAGCCAAAGGTCCAAGTTGGGTTCATGATAATTAATCACAGGCGAAGCCACTGCCCAGAGAAATCCCTGTTAGTAGTACAGGGGTGCCTCTGAGAAAAAGCAGCCCCAAGAGCCACTCATGCGACACTCCCGGGAAAGGTAGGAGAAGATGGGGCGGCCTATCCATCTGAGAGGCTCCAACCTAAAACTGAAGACCCTAGAGTTGATTATGTATGATGAATTCTACTACTAGAAAACAAACTAAACATCCAGTAACTTGTATTTACTGCAAATATTTTTTTTAAATGAGATTATGATCTTTGAGTGCAATTAAAATAAGAAAAAAAGTACCAACAGGGTAGAAAAAAGGAGTGAAGAGGAAGATGGTTTCAATGGAAGATGCCCAAAAGGGAGCTGAAGGCTGAAATGAAATATTAAAAGTCGGTAGTCAAATGGAAATAGGAAAAATGACAGTGATAACTATGGGAGATAATTATGCAGGGTTAGAATTGGATTTCATTTGTAAGCTTATGCATACTGATATTCAAATTCATTGCTGCATTATATAAAAAACACTTTCCTTTCTAATCAGAGAAGGCACTAAGTGTCTTTTTATGCATCTATCAATTTCCTTATAATAATGGCATATTTAATAAATTCTAGGCTACACATTATTTTCATGTTTCAATATTTTAAAATGAGAGCATCTTAAAATCAGTAACTTACTATGATATAATGAGAAGTGCTTTTATTTTTATTTATTTATTTATTTTTAGAATTATTTTATTTTATTTTATTCTTGTTTCAGAACTTTTGTTTATTTGTTTATTTATTTTTATAGCCACTGAGCCTGCCCCCAGGGCAGGGTTGGCACAGCATGTGGTGCCGGGGATTGAATCGCGGTTCCTGCAACCGCCCAAGCTTTCCTAAGTAGGCGCTTTAGACCACTGAGCCATCCTGCTGGGCCCCTATTTTTATTTATTGTGATTAAAAAACATTTTTTTTTTTTTTTTTGAGACAGTCTCCCTGTGTTGTCCAGGATAGCCTTGAACTTCTGGGGTCAAGTGATCCCCCTACCTCAATGAAAGTAGCTGGGATTATGAATGCATGCCAATGTGCCTAATGGAAACTTTTTTTTTTATTGTTCTAGGGGTTTTTTTTTACGTATTTGGTACAGAGTCTATCGGATCTACAGGGTCTCATTATGTAGACTACACTCCTACTGATCCTCCTGTTTTCAGCCTCCCAAGTGCTGGGGTTACAGGTGCTCACCACCATGCTCAGTCTCAGTAGCCATCTCAGCAAGCCCAGGAACAGGGCAAGAGCACGACAAGGTCAAACCCTGTCCTCTGCTCTCTGCCTAAGTGGCATTTTAGTCCACTGAGCTATCTGGCAAACCCTGAAAGTTTTGTTGTTGGTATCTAACAACTGATGTTATTTAGTTGTGATGTGGTTAAGAAAGAACTCTCACTCCCTCAGCAGTTATTATGTATTGTGCTGAATGGTTGGGCAATGTCACATAGCGTGATGCTGTAACAGTCAAGAGGCAGTTTTGAAGAGAGCAGTACATCATGCATTCTGCTGAAGATGACAGTACGCACACACGGCTTAGCACCTACTTGTGACAGGAGCAGTTGTGAGAAAACCAGTTCCTTGCAGGTCCTCTGGTTCCCACAGCCTGTTGACCTGTTCACTGGATAACTTCATGCTGCAGTAGGAAGATCCTGACCTCTGGGTTTTGAAATAGATAAAACTGAGGCTAAGCCTGAGGATTGTTGAAACATACATAAGTAATTTCAAGAAAGGTTTCTATATGCCCAACACAGAGGAAACAGAGTCCGATGGACCGAGCCACAGGCTTTTGCAGTAATGCAATTTGTGGGCTTTCCAGAGCACCCTACTTCAAACACAAAGTTTGTGGCAACAAAGGGAAGTGCCTGGCTGTTCTGGGACTCCTCTCACATAACTATTTGTTATGTGAGAGCAACCCAGAATAAAGTTAGCATTATGGGACTCTCCACACTTCACTCATGAAAATCTGAGACTCCACTAAATATGAGTAACCTGCCCAAGCTCACATTGAAATGTAAAGGCCAGAAGCCCCATGCAGATCCATGTGGCTTCAAAGTTCATGCATCACCCTGCCTCTTCCACAGAGAGTTTTGGAGAAGAGTATCGGCGATTGTTATGGCTTAGACCTAAAATATCCCACAATTTCTCAGTGTTTGTGGAAAGCAATTGGGTCACGGAGTGATGTGCTACACTCATCAGTGGATTCATGCATTGATGAGATCAAAAGCTAAATGTGCTTTTAGGAGGTGGAGCATGGTTGGAGGTGGGCCAACGGGCGTGTGACCCGGGAGGGCCTACCTCCAGCCCCGGCTACGCCTTTGCTTTCTGCTCTCTGGCTCTGCCATTCTCTCCTGCTGTGCCATTTCTGCCTCGGAGCCTGCTGACCGTGAACTGAAACTGGGCCAGAATCAACTGTTTTTCCTCTAAGTTGTGGGCCCGGAGGTTTTTTTTTTTTTTTTCTGTCCTGGTGAAGGGGATGTTACTCAGTGTTTGCTTAGGGGAAGTAAAAGGGAATTCGAAGAAAATAGATTTTAAATAAGAGGAATAATATAGGTAAGGAAGACCATTACTCTTAAGTTCTGATGTCATCCGTGATTGAGAGCTTCATTCTGTGAAGATGACTTCGTGAATTGTGGGACCTGGTGCTGCCAGCCCACTCCTGTACCTGGTACACAAAGCTCAGGAATCTGAATAGGCAAGACATTGAGTCGTCCAGGTGGAGATAGTGTTAATAAAAACTGTCCGATTTCACTGGCCACAGAAGAGGCATATGTCATTTCTGGAAAAGCTGACCCAAATCCTCACTCAGTGTCTGAATCATCCCAAAAGGAACTATACAAACACTACATTCAAATCTGAGGTTCGAGCTCCACATTCAGGGCTGTGTGCGCATTTGTGTGTGAGTGCACTCAGAGCCTCACGCCAAAGAAAATGCTGCGAGCCATATTAATGTGGATACACATGAACATGTGTGGTATTTCACAATAACCACTCTGATATTTTAGGGCATGTTTAATATTTTAAAACACATTTGAGTAATTTCCTTTCCAAAAACATGCATTTTCCTCTAAATTCTATGTAAATGGCAATTGTGAATGCATAAGTACATTTTTAGTCAAGGGAAATATTGTCATCTCTTAATATATTACTTGAGATATACACAGATGTTGCTTATGTTTGTTTTATGTAAATTGACTGTTAGCTGAAAAGAAATGTATACATGAGATTTAAACTTTCTATTTTTTTTTACATATTTAGATGATGTAGTTTGTTTATATTTCAGAGAAAGTACATCGTGAAAACCAATAGAAGATAGCATATTATATCAAGCTTTCCAATAATTTTTAATGAAATGTCTTGAATTTATTAACCTCTAGAAAGTCTGTGAAATGATCACACAATTTAGTAGAATGCATTTAGTCCCTTCCTAAGAGTCACGAAAATTTTAACAGTTCGAGCACTGCTGAAAAACCCAAGTTCAAAGTCTCTTCTGAGGGCTGGCAAGAGAGCTGAGCAGACTAAGCGTCTGCTTAGGCAGGCACAGGAACAAGGGCTTGATTCCCAGTACCACATGCAGTGCGGGCCCTGTCCCCAGGCTCACTGAGCCAGGAACTGAGTACAAGTGTGGTGGTTCACTCCTGGAATCCCAGTGCTGGAGAAGCTGAAAACAGGAGGAGCATTATGAGTCTGAGCTGTGTAGTGAGACTCTGTACCAAATACATTAAATAAACAAATAAAGTCTCTTCTGAGACTTGGCCAAACTCTTAGCTATGAACTCTTGTAAAAATAAAAGTTAAATACTTCCTATACACAATAGCACAGGGTGAATAAACATTTCCAGTTTGATCCCAAGCATGCAGTGCCAGTCCCACCCTCAGGGTGCACTGAGATGGTGATTGAGACTAGGTGTGATGGTGTGTGCCTGTAATCCCAGTGTTTGGGAGGCTGAAAACACGAGGTCACCATGAGGCTGATCTGTGTGGTGAGACTCCATAGACCCTGTACTAAGTACATTGAAAAAATTCTGTACCCAAAGTGAAGAGTACAGGGATAGGGAAAGTGGGACCGAAGAAAGATAGATACCTGGCAGGGTAAACATTAAATCCTCTATCTCCATAACTCACTTCCAAGGCAAAGGTACGAGTTCCAAAGAGCCTGGGCAGCCTCCCCACCTCCTTGGCTTTGCTAGCAGCTGTAGCCCTCATGGCTTCTCCCTGAGCCGGCGCTGCTTCCTGATGGTGGCTTCCTCAGACATCCGGTATTTCTGGCATCACAAGTGTCCTGGGGTCTCTGCTCTGTCAGATTCACTCTTAGAGGTTCACCTATGGCCTGGTGTGCATGAAGGCACACTATCTGACCTTGCACACATTCTTCTCAAATATTGGTGAAAATTTCTATGACCTCACAGTTCTTGCATTCTGCATGCCTATAAAGACCAAGTAGGTCATATGAATAATGCCAAGGTCTTCCACAGCTAGAGCAATAGAATGGCTCCCTTGCATCATGGCTGCAGAGGTATCCAAGTAACTTGGACAACTGAGGGCTATGAAGTGGAGCCCAGGGAGCAAATTACTTATGCCAGCGATGGCGAACCATTTAGAGCAGAGAGCCCAAACTGCAACCACAATGAACTTATTTATTGCAAAGGCCAAAATAATCCTCTCCTCCTTTAAATTGTGGGTGTCAGGTACTGCATCCCAGTAACAAGGAAACCCAATCATATTTCAAACATAGGAGTCTCTGGAAGCCATTTTAGACCTAAACCATAACAAAAGGCACAGAGGAGAATTTATTTCTTATTTTTCCCAAGTTCTGGTGACCACCATCCCTCCTTGAGTTGTGTCTGCATCTGCCACCATAGTCATATTGTTTCCTTTTCTGTCTGAATAATCTGCTTAGACCTCTTTTATAGGGTACCTGTGATTTTTGAGTCCAATCGGACAATGCAGGATGACATTCCAAAGCCAGGATTCTTGCTGTGGACTGCATGCTGTGACTCCCAGGGTCCTATACAGACATATTAGTCTCCAATGGGACTATGTTTGGAAACGAACACGTAGGAGAGAAGCATGGTTAGGTGAGGTCCTGAAGGGCCCTCGTGGTGGATTAGTGCCTTAGAGAGAGTGAAACAGGAGATCTCTCTGAAGCACATGTGGACGCACCAAGCAGGTACCTAGGAAGAGAGCCTCACTGGACAACAAACTTTATGGCTCCTTGATCGTGGACCCCCCAACTTCCAGAACTCTGAGAAATAAATGATTGTGTTTAAACTACTCCGTCTGTGGTATGTCGCTATAGCAGGCCTAACGGACCAGGCCAATCCTTAATGATGTCTGCAGTTTGTCCTTAGGAACCATTTTTCCTCATAAAGCATGGGTATCCAGCCTATCATCTTGCCTGGGCTGCACTGAGTGAAAAGGAATTGCCTTGGGTCACTTATATTATATATACCAGAATTAGTGCATGCAAATAAAAATTTATAAATACATAAAACAATAAAAGCCTTAAATTCCAATGCTAGACAAAAAATAATTTGAATGAAAATCAATTAAAGATGGGAAGCAGGTAGGTACTGTGTTTAAAGCAGTTCTTACCTAAATGCAAGCTTTTCTTTGCAGGTGAAGATAATAACTATTTTTTGTTTGTTTGTTTTTTTTTCAAGTTTCAATTTTTTATTGTTTAAATTTAACAATGGTTATATTACATATTTTCATCATCAGATCAGTTTAGATTAATACATATAGGTATATAAGATTGATCAAACAATTAAACATTAACCCTTCTAAATCAACATTACTTTTTTTTCTTTTCCCCTTTCTTTTCTTTGAAAGTTAACATATTGCATATTGTCCTCACAATCGTTCTACAGAGTACAGTGTGTGGGCATGACCCACCTCCCTATTGATG
>PVJA010040544.1:0-11970 GCA_004027025.1 Myocastor coypus | reverse complement strand
TTTCACTGCCCAGAAGTTAGAAGTGTGCCGTACATTGGCCATGCGATCCCACAAATAGATGTCCATGTACACACATGCACACACGCACACAGACACACACAGATGCACACACGATGAAGTTTATTTATTTATGTTGTACTTTAAGGAAAGTTCTACAGGGTGTTCAGGGTCACACTACTACACCAGACTTGTAGTGATCCGCCTGTTTCCAGCCTCCCAAGAGCTGGGATGACAGGTGCGCACCACCACATTCCGTCTCAATTGCTATCTCAGCGTGCCCCGGGAATCAACAGGTCTGCGGATCGAACTCCCAGTCCTTGCACCTGCTTAAAGGGGCTTTAATCCACTGACATTCACAAAGTACAGCATTGCACATGGAAAAACCTGTTCGCTTTCCAGGATTGTATGGTGCCCGCAGCAGCACTGATTTTCATGGGATTTGCCAAGAAACCCTGGGAACTTGGAATGAATTAAACGAAGAGAAGGAAGGTGGTGAAAATACCGCAGCGCGGGCAGCAGCCCCCTAGAGATGGAGCTACAGAGAGGTGAAAAGATAGATCATTCATACATTAGTGCAAACCCAAGGAAGACTTTCTTTGAGCAGATTGGAACAAGCGCAGAAACAGTGGAGAGGCTTCCAGATTTTCATGTTGGGGCAAAACTTTGGCATCACAATGGGCATTTATGTCTTTTGTGTAGAAGAAGCAAAGACTGCACTTGCGCTGTGCAATGGATAGTTTTGCAATCATGGACATGGCAAGATAGTGTTCTGGAGAGAAAAATTCATGAGGCCAGCGGCCAGAAAGCTTGGATCCATGTGACCTGTATGTGTTGGCCAATAAGGTCCTTTCCGTCCCAGAGGGCTAAAGAAATCACTCTGAGCTCGCGATGCTTCGCTCTGAGGTTTCATAGTCAAGAGGTGAACTAATACAATTTTTCCTGAACCCATGATTCAGATATATTGGCTGTATGCAAACAGCTGTATAAATAGATTTAAGACGGTACCTGTCTTGTCAGTTTTGATTTGCAGAACAAACACGTGAAGTACAGCATGCGCGCTCGCTCTCTGCAAGAGAAATGGCCTGAGGGAGTTAACAGCCTCTGCAGGGAAGAAAGACAGGATATTCCTTCCTATGAGGAAAGGGTGGGGTCCTGCTCTTCGCTTCAGTTGCAAGACAGCTAGGAGAGAATAGAGACCCCCCTCCCGCCCCCAGAGGGGACGAGATAAGAACGGGAGCCCACAGCTTGGGGGCTGGAACTAAGGCATACATTAGTGAAGGGAATGGAGCATAAAAGAAAGGAGGATCCTCTTTGTAGAACTAGACCCGCCTTCCCAGTAGAAGGATAGATGCGGAGATCTGACAGAAGGAGCAAAGGCTTTGGAGTCCGCAGTCCTTCCTGCCAGGGCTGTGAAAGTTCAAACATCCCGTCCCCCAGCAGAGGGGCAGAATCAGCCGAACCGAACTGTTTCCTGGGTAGCAGACCCTCAACCCCAGGCAGGGAGCTAAGAATTCAAACTCAATGCACCAGTCCCCTCAGGGTGTGAGTATTTGCTGTCGATGACTGCTTCCTATCTCAGGCACAACCGTATCCTGCCTTTCCTTTATTTTATTTTATTTTATTTTTTTGTCTTTTTGAGACAGGGTCTCGCTATGCCGTTCAGGCTGGCCTTCAGCTCACTTTTGTAGCTCAGGCTGTTCTCGAACTCGCACCAATCCTCCTGCCTCAGCCTCCTGAGTGCTGGGATTACAGGCGTGCGCCACCACGCCCGGCATCACATTAAGCACTGATGACGACATTACGTCTCCAAAGTGTGCTGGATCAGTTCTTTAGCAGACAGGATGTCAAGAATTCCAACAAGATCCCAACCTGGTACCATGCCTGTAAACATTCACTGAGTCAGAACTTCACGACCAGCAAACAATGTTTTACCACTGCCTGGTCAATTCTTCTGAAATATGCAAGCATGGTGGTTGGTTTGTTTGGTTAAGCTGGCTTTCCTTCCATTTTAGTTTCAATAGAAAAGTCTTGTCATGCTATGCTTTGTTCTTACTAATTCTTTATTACCACTGAAACTTTTTCTTAGTTGATAACTTTGTATATACTCACCTATTCAAATAGTATGCGAGTGCTCTGAACTGATTACAGATTTATATGTATGCTACACACCATTCTGGCCTCTTAGTTGTGCTCATGATTTGATTTGAATTTTGCAGTATTGTTTTGAAATATTCAATTTTTTATTTATGTAATTTTTTTTCTTGCTTCAGAACTTTTGTTTGTTTATTTTTTATGGCCGGCTCAGCCTGCCCTGAGGGCAGGGCTGGCGCAGCACATTGTGTCAAGAATCGAACTGCGGTTCATAAAGCCACCTAAGCTTTCCTAAGCGGGCGCTTTGGACCACTGAACCATTCTGCCGGGCCCAAAATATTTAATTTTTAATGAATTAATATTTAATTAATTTTCTGAATATTGTTTCACTATAATTTTTATTTTATGATTCATACAGTTTGTTTGACTTACAATTTACTTTAAGACATGGTATGATATTTTGTTCTAGTATTAGAAACTTTAAAAAGAAAATGATAAACAATATATATATGCATAGACAAGAGAGTTAGGATATGCAGTTACTTTCTTCTAGTTCATTGAGAATAAAAATTTGTACTAATAGCTGGGCATGGTGGCGCACGCCTGTAATCCCAGCACTTGGGAGGCTGAGGCAGGAAGATCGACTCGAGTTCGAGACTAGCCTGGGCTACAAAAATACACTCAAGGCCAGCCTGAACTGCACAGCGAGGCCCTGTCTCAAAAAGACAAAAAAAAAAAAAAAAAAAAAAAAAAAAAAAAAAAAAATTGCACTAGTATTGTTTAGGCTAGATATCAGGTCTGGCCAGGGAGATAGCTCAGGGGCATAAGTGCCTGACTGGCAAATACAAGGTTCTGAGTCTGAGTTCGATCCTAGGTCCCTCAAAAGAAGAAGAAGAAAATAATAATAATAATAATAATAATAATAATAATAATAATAATAATAATAAAAGCCATCCGGTCTGCATCTTGTCCTCTGAATAACTACTATGAAGACAACATTATGCATTGTATTCATTATTGTGACCATGCTACTACCTTGTTTTGAACCTGTTTCATCGCGGTTTTATGTTTTTTTCTCATTAAAACGAATAAAAAAAATAAAAAGCACAACTACAAAAAGCAAAACAAACAAACAAACAAAAGAAGTACCACTACACTGCCTGACACTGAGAACTGAGTTTGACACCCACTCCAGCCCTACCTATGAAAACGGAATCTAAGGAACTCGACCTCAGAGCTGGCTTTCTGTCTCTATAACTAACAACCTGAGCTAGCCCACTGGCACACAGGAGACGGTTACATCCGCTCAGCTAAAGCCCTGGGGGTCTCATGTTAGACGGATCAGCTAAGTTCTTTAGCGTCTGCAGAGATTTCAGTCCACGATGGAAGAAGCAAACGGTAGGAAGTACAAACTGCTCAGCGCAAGGCCAGGAAATGAGGGAGGAAGAGGAGGTGAGTTGGATTTTATAAATGGCTTTTACACACACACACGCACACACACACACACACACACACACACACACACACACCCCGCAAACTGCCTCTCATTCGGCTCCTCTGTTAAAATCCCACCACTTCCCACAAACACTGCACAGGGGGCAAGACTTTAGCAAACACAACCTTAGAGGAAACTTTGGACGGAAGCTGGCACAGACGGTCCAGTAGAACTTAGACTCCTGGTAATTTTTCTGCACGCTTTGGTTAACGCTACAGAGAACATCTCCATTATTTATCTTCCAAGTTGATGTGGAGCATCCATAGTAGAATTTATCGAGAGCAGCAGAGGGACACTAGGGAAGGGCAATATGGTGTATTCAGGGAAACTGCAAAGGGTGGAGTTATGGCTTTCATCACGGAAGTGACGACTTTGCTCACGAAAGCATGTGGGAATTACTTGGCTTTAAACCTGCTTCACGGGGCCGGGGAGATAGCTCCGTGGCACAAGTGCCTGCCTGGTAAGTACAAGGTCGTGAGTTCAAATCCCAGTCCCGCAAAAAATAAAAATAAAAATAAAATAAAACTTTTAAAAACAATATACATGCTGCAGTAAGGGCCAGCCAACCAGCTCAGCAGATGAAAACACCTGCTTAGGCCGGGTTGTAATCCCAGTGCTTGGGAGGCTGAAAACAGGACCACGAGTACAACTCTGAGCTATGTAGTAAGACCTTGCCGGCCCTGCACTAAGTGAGTTTGAGGACAGCCTAGACTCATAGCGAAACCTTGTCTCAGGAGAGTGAGAGACAGAGACTGAGACTGGGCCAAGTTGTGACTGACTTCCTTCTCAAGAGAAACACGGCGTCTCACTCCTGTCAGAGTGGCAGTGCCAGGCCTAGCTCCTTTCCCAAGCTGAGACCCGTTGACCTTCCTTCTGGACCATCAGCCCTGGGTCCCAAGCCCCTGAGGACGGGCAGGTGTCTTCAGGGGTTCCACATGTCCTGTGGTATTGTGAATGGATGAAAACAGAAGGCCCTGGATTCTCAGCAGGGAATGTTAGCTTGTAAACAGACAGCTGCCCGAGACTTCAACCACGCTCCCTCAGATTCTGTTCCAGAGACATTTGCACCTGTTTGACAACTGGGGCAGGAAGAGACCATTCTACTCAGAGTACAATGTGGAGCGGCATTAGCGGACTGCACGCGAGATACTCTAGGGCAATGGATGTCCCAATCCAAGCTGCTACAAGCAAAAATGTCCACCATGTCTGCTACAGGTCCCTTCGAGGGACAAAAATCTTCCTTCTCCATAGCCATGAATGACTGAATGGAAGCAAAGATGTTCAGTCACTCCTAAGAAAGCAAGCCAAGAACAAGAGCTACCAGCATAGACGCGCCATCACAGATAATATTTAAGTTCATTTTGTGAACATCTGTTGGTACTATATCTTCAGGAACACTGGCCAAGGTCATTTTCTAAAATACGAATAGCACAGAGGAGTTTTCTAAGAGGAACTCAAGGTGTATCCGCATAACACTGATCGGTTCTGCGTTGGTTGGAGCTGTTTTAAAAATGTATTTAGCACAGGGTCTCCAGGGGCTCAGTACACAGATCAGACTTGCAGTGATCTTCCTGTTTTCAGCCTGCCAAGCCCTGGGATTACAGGTGCGTGCCACCATGCCTGGTCTCAATCACCATCTGAGCGCACCCCGGGGTGGGGGTTGGCATAGCACACGGGGATTGAACCTCTGTCCTTGTATTTGCCTAAGTAGGCATGTTAATCTGCTGAGGTATGTGGCTAGCCCCGGGTAGAGCTTTCATGGGACTTGGAAATGTCTTGAGACACTTTAATCTCTTTTCAATGAAAGAGTGAACAGCGAGTCTTGGTGTCAGACTTCTGTGATCCAAGCAACGGGAAGGATGAGGCAGGAAGACCCCTGTGAGCTTGAGGCCAGCCTGGGTGGGCTACGTAGTGAGTTTGAGGCCAGCCTAGAATGAACAGCAAGATCCTGTCAGCGAAAAGAGAGACAGAGACAGACAGAGAGACAGATAGAGACAGACAGACAGAGAGACAGAGAGAGGCAGAGACAGAAACAGACAAAGAGACAGAGAAAGAGACAGAGAGAGAGACAGAGTAATATATAGAGATGGAGTGGGACAGAGACAAAGAGAGAGGCAGAGGCAGAGACAGACAGAGACATGGAAGGAGACAGACAGAGAGACAGAAAGAAAGAGAGATAGAGAGAGACAGAGACAGACAGAGAGACAGAGACAGACAGAGAGATGGAGAGAATGACAGAGCAATAGACAGAGATAGAGTGAGACAGAGACAGAGGCAGAGGCAGAGGCAGACATGGAAGGAGACAGAGAGAGACAGAGGAAAAAGAGATGGAGAGAGACAGAAAAAGAGAGATAATGAGGGAGAGACATCAAGAAGAAGAAGAAGAAGAAGAAGAAGAAGAAGAACAAGAAAGAAGAAAAAAGAAAGAAGAAGAAGAAAGAAGAAGAAGAACAAAATGAAAAAGAAAAAGAAGAAGGGCCAAACTATCCTTTCTCTTTATGTAAAATGTAAATAAATATAGTTGTTACAATGAATTAATTTGGAGAATTAAAATGAAGCTGAAGGACAACTGCACCGTTAACCTCCTTAGCCGGAGGGAAGCGTGCTGTGAATCGCCATTCTAAACGTTTAGAATTTGACTTTGGGAACAACGGATCCTCCAGGTCACTGGCGTCTTGCTTTCCACACAGCACAGGTGCAAGGAGCTCTTTGTCAACACTGGAAATGTTTTCTTTTCTGTCCTGCGCTTGCAGCGTTCTTTGCGCTTTGTGCTGAAGATCAAAAGCTCAACATTTGACTTCTCTGTCTCTTCCGTGGGGTACCTTTACATTAAGTTGGTCTCCAGCTATTGCATTTATTTTAATCCTTTCATGTTTTTTTTATAACCATAGAGCCTACTGTTTACCAATATCCTGTCGGATGAGGTAGGACACCTGGGAAACAAAGCTATTCTTGTAGTCGATAAATCCATTTTTCTTTAGCGAAATCTTCAAATTAAGTCACTAAGCTTTCACGGTACTATATTAGACTCCTCTTAGGAAAAGCTAAAGGCTTTTGTTTGTCTCTCTCTCTGAATAATTCTGAATTCTTTAAAATGAGGTCCTGTGAAAATAAGGGGCAATCTTAAAGCTAATGTCTGTTAAAATTAGGCATGTAAAAGAAAGATATAATTGGGTTTTAAAATATATACTTAGTGGTATAGAAATGGTAACGGTGTATCAAGTGAATTAATAGAGTAATATGATGTATATATCTCTGTAAATACACATTTATACAATTTTATATCTCATTATATATGTATATATGTATGTATAGAATCTGTACAACTGTATGGATTTATGCATCACAACAGCAATATAGTATGAGCTCATCAGTACTAAGGCAATTTACCTTTGTGCAAATGTGTTAGAGGCGACACTCACAAAATAAGAGATCTGTGCATTCGCTCGGTAAGAAGATCGCGTGGAGCCCAAGCTCCACCCACAGGATGTCCATCTTGGATCAAGTGGAGCTCTGTGAACATCCGCAGTGGAGCCCAACATTTCTGATCGTCTTCCAGAAGCAGAGAATATCTTGGGGTTCTAGGACAAGGAACTTTAGCCATTGGGTTTTTTGAGAAGAAGACAAGGCCAAGATGTCCGTTTACGATCACAGGAGTCGAGGTGCCAGGTGGATCCAGTCGCGGTGGCAGAGGCTGTTGTACCTTGTCTGATAAGGACGTTTGTGCCATGCTTTACCTCATGGTTAGTCTGCTTAATGCAAACCGTCTGTTTTTCTAGACTACAAGTCCAGCCTGGCTTGCAAAGCAGAAGACACAGAACTAAGACAAAAGTCACACTGACATAGTGTCCCCCAAGGGCATTATGGGTGGTGATTGGTGGTGTGTGAAGAAGAGCACATACATAGTAGAACTCTGTCCACTTTGCAACTGGAACCATGGTGTAAATTGAGTCAAACCCTGAGAGGAAGGGAGCAAGGGAGAGAGGTGGGGAGAAAGAGAGAGAGAGAGAGAGATGGAGAGAGACAGAGGCAGACATAGAGGCCAACAGGGACAGAGACAAACATTTTGTAAGGTGAGTTATCCAAAATTTCCTACACTGTACTTGGTATTATAAGGCACAGAACAAGGATGTGAAGTTTCGGGGCATCTGTGTGGAGTTTTTTCTGCAAATCCTGTGCTATGCAGTAGAAATGTCTTCACCATCCACATATTCTGGTGCCTTGGCTGAAAGAGCCCAGAATGGGCACCACGGCACCATGGCTGAAAGAGCTCAGTTGGTCCGACGACCCTGGCTCAGTTGTTCTATTACAGAGTAGGAAAATATCTGGGATAGTATCAGGTTAGGTGGCTTAAAATAGAACACGTAGACAGAGAGGTGTCTCAGCTTTTGACCTGCGCTGATTACACCTGTGACTGCTAAGAGAGAAAATATAGCTCAGTAGCTAAGGTGAATCGGTTCTTTCCATAGCTATCTGTTTTCCGTGGTAGATATTTGCAACATGTGAGAATTACATTCGCCCCAGGGCAGTGGCATATGAGCTTTGCAGCTCAGTCTATTTCTCTTTCCTTTTCTCTACAGATGATAACTCTCTCATCCCTCCAGTGTGTGACTTGCCAATCCACGATCTCTTATTTTGCTGTTTAAGTTGTTTGGACTTCAGATTCCTCATATAAGAGAAACTCTGTGATTTTTAAGTTTCTGTGCCTGATTTTATTCACTTGACATGATGGACTCCAAGATGCTTCGATTCTCCTACAAATGTGGGGGCTCCCGGCACCAGGCATGTGGGCGTTTGCTAGTACGGCAGGAACTTTTGCCACCAACGAAGGTCCTCTGAGAAATAAGAGATCAAGTGTCGGAATGTACATTGAATGTTTTCAGAGAAAAGCTGGAGAGCAGAAAACGTGAGCAACGAAAGTCCCATGCATTTTCTTGCCATTATGTTATTTAAAGAAAAGCTAGCAGGCTAGCTAATAGGGGCCAGAGAGATAACTCAGCCAACTGAGAGCCAGCTTAGCAAAGTGCAGGGACCAGGGCTTGATCCCAGGCACCACATACCATGCCGGCCCCACCCCTGGGGGTGCTGAGCCTGCTGAGGAGTCCGGAACTCATGGCCCACAACTGTAATACTAGCACTGCAGAGACTGAAAACAGGAGGATCACTAGGACAGCTAGCTGGGTAGTGAGACCCTGTACGAAATACCTTGAAAAGAAAGAAAGAAAGAAAGAAAGAAAGAAAGAAAGAAAGAAAGAAAGAAAACAAGAAAAAAAGAGGTGAGTTTAAACCCTGGTCCTGAAAAAAGAAAAAGGAAATAAAATAAAGAAGATGAAAAGAAAACTAATTGTCTTAAATATTTTTTCTCCTTTTACAATAATGAGGTTGAGCTTAATCTCATTTAAAAAGTATTGTAGAATCAATGTTTGAACGCATTTTTTCTGTATGTGGGGAACTCTTACCAACTTTGTGGATAGGATATTTGTGTATTAATTTTAGCTTTCGCTAGAAGTAACATGGTGAAGTACTTACAGGAATCCATTCTCTGCCTCATTTATCTTTTACAACACTGTGGTTTTTGTAAAAGATCTCTTGTGCCACCTGCTTTGTGTATCTTTGTTCTTGATGTTAAACGTTTGTTGGGAGGTAATTCTGAAGAAAGAACTGTATTTTGAAAAGGGTCTGGAAAGCCGTCTCGCTGAGGTGTTTGCACGTGCAGAGAGCTGCTGTCTCTGCACATAACTGTAGAGCAATGGCTAAGCTTGGGGAAGGTACATCGTAATGGTGTTAGCTGCCAGAGGAGGAGGAGGAGGAGAAAGGTCGTGCACGCTGACATAGACAGCAAGAGAGACGTGCGTCCGTTAATAGGCTCCTCATATAGGAAAAGCATCTTTCTTGGGAATTGGGCTACAACGCATAGGCTCTGCTGTGTGGAGGGAATTTTGCAGCCTTGTAGGTCAAAACAAAACAAAACAAAATGGTGGCAGCAGGGTGTGGGTGGCACAGGCCTGTAACTCCAGCTCCTGGGAGGCTGAGGCAGGGAGATCGTTCTCAGCATGAGGCCACCCTGGGTTGCGTATCAACTTCACAGACAGCTTGCACTGCATACTAAGACTGTCTCAATCACAACCGTAGCAATGATAATAATAACGATACCAATAATAAATTTAGAAAATGCTTCTGGCAAGTGTCTCTAATTTTGATGGGTTCCAGTTTAGGGTTTTTCACTGAATGACTTTTGGACTTTACAACAATCTAATCTAGGTACGGATCCATTGGCAGCTGTATTTCACACTGTGTACTTTGAACGTTCGCCTTTATCTTGCTTGAGAAACTGATACATATGTAGCAGCGATTACTTGAAGTTTGATCCTTTCCAGAGTTTATTATACGTCAATTACTGCGTAACATTCTTATCTTCTCCTTTGTTTTCCCTTTCATTCGTCTTTCCTTCCCTTCTTGCTTCCTTCTTTCCTGCCTTAATTCTTCCTCAGCTTCCTTTACTTTCTCTCTCAGGTATATTTGTATTTCTTTCTTTATTTCTTCCTCTTCTTTTTTTTTTTTTTTGGCCTGTCTTCCTCTGTTTCCTTTCTTCCTTCATTTTCTTCTTTCCTTTTCCATTTGATTTCATTTCTTTCTACCTTAATTGAACTTAATTATGAAGTGTAAAAACACCGGAGCTGGTGACATGGTTCACTGGTCTAAAGCTCCTTCTTTAGGCAACCACAGGGAGGGACCCCGGTTCCATCCGGGGCACCACATGCTGAGCCAGCGCCACCCCCCAGGGCTGGCTGAGTGAGCCATTAAAAGAAAGAAAGAAAGAAAGAAAGAAAGAAAGAAAGAAAGAAAGAAAGAAAGAAAGAAGGAGAAGCAAAAACAAATAGAAAAAGAGAAAAAGCAGGATAACATACAGGAATGCATACGCTATAGATTTTCAAAGCAGGAATGGTGAATTAAGAGATATTGATATATTATCTACATTTCTTATCATCATATCTGTTGCTCAGATGAACAGATATAGTTATGAAACATTGGACAAATCATTGAATATTAACGCCTTCTTCCAAGAAATCATGATTTTTCCTTGTCTTTTAAAAATGTGTTTTATTTTGCATTTATTTATTTATTTACTTACTTATTTTGTATTTTAGGGAAGGGTCCACAGGGTGTTCAGAATCTCACTACTAGATTCGCCTGCTTGCGGCCTGCCAAGGGCTGGGATTGTAGGCACGCACCCCCACTCCCAGTCACAATTGCTGTCTCAGCACACTCCGGCAGTGAAGCCAGCATTGCAGACCCGGGAATCAAAGCTTGGCCCCTGTGCCTGTTTGCAGGTCCTTTAATCTGCTGAGCTATTTGGCCAGCCCTCCCCAAAATAATTTTAAAGAGACTATAATAAGTGATAAGACATTAGAAATGGCACTCCACTTCCTTTGCACTGCAATTTCCTGGTGAGAAACCCTTGGGCTTTTGCCCTGAGCTACAACTTCATTTTTGTGACAGTTTTCACATTTTGACAGAGAGTCTCACTCAGCGGGGGAGATGCCAGCGCTGGAGTCTGATCCATGGTGCTCCTGCCTCAGCCTTACGGATAAGGCAATAAACCTTCGCAGCTCTGGGACCATGAGCGAGCCTTGAATCTCAGGCACTCTTGTGACTCTGAAAGGTGCACAAGGGCTATGGCACTGAGCCCTTACCCTCAGATGTTTAGGAGCTTCTTATGCATTTAGGATCCTCAGTGTTTTCACACAAGGATGTCCTGCTCAAGTCACAGCACATGGTGGGATGAGGGCTTCGTACTGGGACTAGCTGATTCAGATTCAGTGAAGGTGTCCAGCAAATGGGATGATTTCCTGTCTTCCTTTACCTGCAAAATCAATCGTATTAGTCAGGGCTTTTTGGACAATCAGAATACACAGAAAAGCATGCATGTATCCTTAGGTCATGGGATTTTGTAGGTAGCTCACAGCATGACAAGCAGGGGAGATGGAGTCAGAGAGGTATAGAGCACAGTAGTCACTTAGCTGGGGAAAGTAGAGGCCTGAGAAAAGGTAGATGTCTCTCAGATAAAGAGAGATCTAGGATGCAGCCCCAGTGCAACGCCAAGGCTCTGGAAGCTTCAGTAGAGAGTTCCTGGTGCTGGATTGACTCCTCTTAAAAGACCTCAATAAGGCATCACTTCCATGGCAAGTGTGAGGACCTGAGGTTAATTCCTGGTATTTCAAAAGAAGAAGGAGGAGGAGGAAGAAGAGAAGGAGCAGGAAGAGGAGGAGAAGAAGGAGGAGGAAAAGGAGGAGGAGAAGGAAGAGGAGGGGTGGAGGAGGAGGAGGAGGAGAAGAAGGAGAAGAAGAAGAAGAGGAGGAGGACGAGGAAGGAGAAAAAGAAGA
>PVJA010040543.1:0-18464 GCA_004027025.1 Myocastor coypus | reverse complement strand
GCCTTTTTGAGACAGGGTCTCACTATGCAGCTCAGGCTGGCCTTGAGCTCACTTTTGTAGCCCGGGCTGGTCTTGAACTCGCACCAATCCTCCTGCCTCAGCCTCCCGAGTGCTGGGATTACAGGCGTGAGCCACCACGCCCGGCAAGAGTATTTCTTTATATCCTTACAGAAAAGAGGCTTCTCTCTATGGTAAGTTCTTCAGTCAGTACTCAGAATTTTATACATTAATAGCTAACTAACTGTCTTAATGTTTTAGTGTCTATGCTGCTGACAGAAATAAAAGGTCTTCTATACATTGCTTAGGGTGACTGCCACATTTTGTTCAGAGTGATCATTTTCATGTAATTGACTGCACCATTGTGTACAGAAGGCATCTCAACATTGCTTTTTAAATTTTTTTGTAGAACCAGGGATTGAACTCAGGACCTTGTGCTTGCTAGCCAAGCACTTACTGTACTTAGCCATCTTCCTGGCCCACAAGCATTTATTCTTTGGAGCTATCTCCCCAGCCCCTCAACATTGCTCTAACAGAATTTATCTCTAGTGTACTTTTTATGTACTTCTTAATTACTGCATGTTGAAAACTTTTGAACATATTACATGCAGTTCCTCAGCAATATGACTTTTTTCAAAACTAGTCTGTGTGGGGAAATCTATCTCAGATACATTGCATACACAAGGTTTCTCAGTGTATGTTCATGTCAATTATAGCTCATTTTTATGATGAAAAATTTCTCACATTGCTTACATAGGGCTTCAACAACTCAGTATGAGCTTTTTTTTTTTTTTTTTTTGTGGGACCAGGGTTTGAACTCACCACCTTGCATTTGCCCAGCAGGCACTTGTGCCTCGGAGCTATCTCCCCAGCCCCTCAGTATGAGCTTTTTAAAAAACTTGTGTATTTTGTACATGGTGTTACTAGGCAGCTCAGACATGTAGTGATCCTGTTTTCAGCCACTCCAGCACTGGGATTACAGGTATGTGACACCACACCAGCTCAGTGCACCCAGGGGTGGAGCTGGCACAGCATGTGGTACTGGCGATTAAATCCTGATTCTGCACTTGCCTAAATAGGCACTCAGTCCATTAAGCTATCTTGCTGGCCCTGTAAGTTCTTTCATCTATTTAATGATGACTTTGTCAGTTGCCCCACATTTATCGCAAATGTAGCATTTCTCTCCAATGTGAATGTATTCATGATTATGGCAAATACTTTGGCTCTGAAAGTCTTCCTACATTGCTTAAATACATGGGGTTTCTCCCACTGTTAGTCTTCTCGTGTGTTTTCCACTGACTGTGCCAAAAGGTTTCCCATTTTACCTGGTTTTTCTCCTTAATGTGAGCCTACTCATGTGTTTTGTAGTGACTGTATGGGCCACAGCATTTCCCAAATTGCTTACATACATAATGTCTCTCCTTGGTGTGAGTTACTTTTATGTTTTATAATTTGTGCATTAAATGCCTTCCCACAAGGCTGACATACATAAGGTTCCACCTGTATGAATTCTTTCATGTCTTTGACAACTAGCACGTGTAACAAAAGCTTTCCCACACTGCTTACACACATAGTGTTTTTCCCCGGTGTGAAATCTTTCATGTAATTTACAATAACTGTGTGTCCCAAATGCTTTCCCACATTGCTTACATATATAGGGTTTTTCCCCAGTGTGAATTCTTTCATGTGTTTTACAATTACTGTTTGTACTAAATACTTTCCCACAGTGCTTACAAATATAGGGTTTCTCCCCAGTGTGAATTCTTTCATGTGTCTTGCATTTGCTTTGTGTACGAAAAGACTTTCCACATTGCTTACACGTGTAAGGTTTCTCCCCAGTGTGAATTCTTTCATGTCTTTGATATCCACTACGTGTCCTGAAAACTTTCCCACATTCCTTACATATATGAGTCTTTTTTGTGTGAGATCTTTCATGTATTTTGCAATTATTGTGTGTACGAAATACTTTCCCACATTGCTTACATATATAGGGTTTCTCCACAGTGTGAGTTCTTTCATGTTTTTTACAATTACTGTGTATACTAAATACTTTCCCACACTGCTTACACATATAGGGTTTCTCCCCAGTGTGAATTCTTTCATGTGTCTTGCAGTTACTTTGTGTGCGAAAAGGCTTTCCACATTGTTTACATGTGTAAGGTTTCTCTCCAGTGTGAATTCTTTCATGTTTTTCACATTCACTAGGTGTCCTGAAAACCTTGCCACATTCCTTACATACACAAGGTTTTTTGGTGTGAGTTTTTTCATGTATTTTACAATTGCTATGTGTCCTAAATGCTTTCCCACATTGATTACATACATAGGATTTCTCCCCAGTGTGGGTTCTTTCATGTTTTTTACAATTACTGTGTGTACTAAATACTTTCCCACATTGCTTACACATATAGGGTTTCTCCCCAGTGTGAGTTCTTTCATGTATTTTGCAGTCACTTTGTGTGCGGAAAGACTTTGCACATTGTTTACATGCATAAGGTTTCTCCCCAGTGTGAATTCTTTCATGCTTTTTACAATCACTATGTGTCTTGAAAGCCTTCCCACACTGCTTACATACAAGTTTCTCCCTTATGTGAGTTCTTTCATGTTCTTGACAAAGATCATATGAGATAAAAACTTTCCCACATTGATTACATATATAAGATGTTTCCCCAGTGTGAGTTCTCTTATGCATTTGAAAATTACCATATCCATTAAAACTTTTCCCGCACTGCTTACATACATAGCGTTTCTCCCCAGTATGAATTCTTTCATGTAATTTACAGTAACTGCGTGTAGCAAATGCTTTCCCACATTGCTTACATACATAGGGTTTCTCCCCATTATGAATTCTTTCATGCCTCTTGTAGTGATTGTGCATGTCAAAAGCTTTGCCAAATTGCTTGCATACAAAAGTTTTTTCCATAGTGTGAGTCCTCTCATGTATTTTATAATCAGTATGTCTGCTGAAAGCTTTCCCACACTGCTTACATACACAGGGTGTCTCCCAAGTTTCTCTTCTTTCAAGTCTATAAGATGAAGAGTTATTAATTAAGGATTTTCCAGGATGCTTGCACACACTGTGTTCTTCTCCAGTGTAAGTTCTTTCATGTGTATGAACATCACAGTGAGAACTGAAAGCTTTTCCACACTGTGCACATATATATATATTCACTCCACTGTGATGTGTTTCTTGGATTTGAATACAGTTCAGTGTACTAAATGCTTTCACATCTTGTGTATATTCAAAGGATTTCTCTTCTATATTGGTTCCTTCAATCCAGCCAGAGTAGGATTTTTTACATTCCTTATGTTCATAGGCTTTCTCTCCATGAGTTGTCTTAGCATGCTTCGGAAAGGACTGGAATTCAGGGCAGGTTTCACCATGCTTGCTATTGCTAGAGGGCCTTACCTTTAATCCCAGACAGTCACATGTTTTAAGTTCAGTGTTGGCTATAATAGGCACATTTGATGAGTGACTAATCAGGAGATTTCTACAGGCAAGGTTTTCACCTAGTTTTGCGCTGACTGCTTTCGCGTAGACATTACCATCTAGAGACCAAAAAGCCATTTCTTCATGCTGATACAATAATTCAAGTTGATGACATTTCTCCACCTCTTCACTTCTGCAATAGAAAAAAAATGATAAAACTATCAGACTCAGAAGTATCTTTATTTTAATCATTGGTCAGGACATCCAATGTGCTAAACCCTAACAATATTTGACCATGATTTTACTTTGTACATTGTACACTTTGCACCATATCTTGGAAACCACTTTTACCTGCACAGCACTATTTATTTATAATTAACTTATTGTAATATATAACACTTATTTCATTATGAATCAGTACATATAGAAATTGCACAGTGATTATTTTATATGCACCGAATCCACTCAACTACTTTCTTTTTTTTTCTTTTCTTTTCTTTTTTTTTTTTTTTGAGACAGGGTCTCGTTATGCAGTTCAGGCTAGCCTTGAGCTCACTTTTGTAGCCCAGGCTGGTCTCGAACTCACACCGATCTTCCTGCCTCAGCCTCCGGAGTGCTGGGATTACAGGAGTGAGCCACCATGCCTGGCTTCAGCTACTTTCTAAGATCTGCTACTCTCTTCTCTATTTCTTTTCTACTTTACTCCTTAGACTGTATGCTGAGTTTTACACATAAAAGCACGATGTGATACAGAAATTCGCCTCATTCATTTAACAACATTATGGGTACAATATTCATCTATTTTATTCACAAATAATTTTTTTCTCTTTATGACCAAATAGTTTTCCATTTTAAAGGCTGAGGCAGGAAAATCAATGTGAGTTCAAGGCCAGCCTGGGCCACAAAAGTGAGTTCAAGGCCAGCCTGAACTGCATAGTGAGACCCTGTCTCAAAAAGACAAAAAAAAAAAAAATTCCATTTTATACACATGCAGGTACCACATGCTGGAAGATTAAACAGAGAATAAGCACAGTATACCAATCTTTATTTATAAGTAATTTTATTTTAAGACAGGGCCTCATAAATCATTAAATTGCCTGAGCTGAGCATGAATGTATGATCTTAGTGGCTCAGAGCCCCAAAGTGCTACACTGCATCGTCATATCAAGACTATCCCACATTTCCTTAATGTATACAACTGTGAGTAGGCTTCTAGGTTTTTTCCCAGACCATACAACATTTTCTGCATACTAGAAACAAGGATGTGGTTTGTGTCTAGATATCCCCCAAAGCCTCATATAGTTTTTTTTTTTTTTTTTTTTCCTGAGGTGTCTGAACTAAAGTGTGACCAATTTGTAGTACAATGCCAGGAACAGGTTTGAGGATGCTGTGCACTGACTGGACTGGCAATGACCTAACAGACTATTATATACAGGACACAAAGAGCTCTGTCTGTCTGCCTACTTTCCTCCTTCCCTTGATTCTGCTGTTGTCTGCCACCATGAACTTCTTTGGTATGCCCTCTGGGATGCCCGTCTGCCAACCCACTAAGCCTTGGACCCAGATAATTATGGTCTAAAAACTACAATGTTTGAGTTGATCTCTCTCTCTCTCTCTCTCTCTCTCTCTCTCTCTCTCTCTCTCTGTGTGTGTGTGTGTGTGTGTGTGTGTCTGTCTGTCTGTCTCTGTCTCTCTTCCTCCATCTCTTCCTGTCTGCCTGTCTGCCTGCCTGCCTGCCTGTCCGGCTGCCTGCCTGCCTGTCTGTCTATCTGTCTGTCTGTCTGTCTGTCTGTCTCTTTCTCTCTTTCAGTTTGGGTGTCAGGTATTTTGTCTGAGCTCCAAGAAAATTTACCAAGAAGCAGAAGCAGCGGGTCATTGCTGTGACTATACATCACATGGCTTAGGCTTTGGGAATGGCTTCAGGGAAGAGTTTGCAGTGGTTTGGAGACAACTAGCTTAAAAAGTGGAGCTAGAATACCTCAAACAGTTCTGTATAGATTTTGCTCAGACCTCAGAAGATCAGAAGGCTGATAAAAATTCTGTTATAAAAGTATCTAGGCTCAAGAGGCTTTTCTTGGGAAGAAGGCCCACATTGTTGGACTCTTGAAATGTGTGTTATGACATGGTAGAAAACTTGTCTGCATCTTGTTTGTGTCTGAAGATTTTGCCTGAGACAAAGGTTAAGCTGTATGGGGGGCTTGAATAAATAATCTGGTAGAATAAATTTCAAGGCACTCAATCTTGAAGTAGTAGCATGGTTGTTGGGGGCTTTTAGCCAGATTTATGTTGAGAATCAGGAGCGAAGACTCCACCACAATGATTTAAACAGTTGTGAGTTTGGCCAAATAGTAACTTCATGTAAAGGTGTGTGTGGATTCCCATGGTAGAGCAGTGGAGGTCTTCACTGTTGAAAAGGAACAGGAAAATGAAAAAGAGGGCAAGAGGGCATCATAAGAAGCAACAAGACTATCATTTACAACCTTAGGATTTCCAAAGGGAAAAACTCATTTGAGAAGAAAACTGCGGAGCACTATGTTCCAGAATGGCAGTGACCCAGAGAAACTGTTCTCGAGAATTAGATTCAGAGTGCTCAGGAATCCAGGCACTCAGCCCCTGGTCAAGAGGGAAGCCTGGCTATTGCTCTTACAGACAACAGAGCTTGGCATCACACATATGCTGATTGTTTCAGGTGCATTCAGCAAGGAGCAACTGTGGATTCAGGAAGGCTTCCTTCCACCCAGATTTCAGAAGCCATTGGAGGGCAGACAACATGTGCCAAAGAAGGCAATGCGTAAAGCTGTGAGAAAAAAGCTGGAAGTACAGTGAAGACCCCAGAAGTTTGGGGAAGACAGGAACATGGATCATCTGAGGAAAATAGCAATGAAGAAGCAGATTGGATCCAAAAGAGAAGGCATGGAAGTTATAATGACCAAAAGTGTAATACGGGCAGAGCCACTTAAGACTTTTGTAATTCACTTCTTGTCACATATTGCCTTAAATGTTGTACATAGAACTTAATGTTAGCCGGGCGTGGTGGCGCACGTCTTTAATCCCAGAACTCGGGAGGCTGAGGCAGGAGGATCGGTGCGAGTTCGAGACCAGCCTGGGCTACAAAAGGGAGCTCAAGGCCAGCCTGAGCTGCATAGTGAGACCCTGTCTCAAAAAAAAAAAAAAAAAAAAAAAAAAAAAAGAAAGAACTTAATGTTTGTCTTGCTGGATTTTGGACTAGCTTTGTCCCATTCCTTTCTATCCCCTCATGTGTAACTTCTGGAAATTACAACATTGGCCCACAAGAATGTTGGACATGTAACTTTTTATTTGTTTGTACATATGCTCCCAGCTAATAGTTCGCTTTAAATCTAGGAGGCACTAGGGTACTGGGGAGATAGCTCCATGACACAAGTGACTGTCTGGCAAGTACAAGGTCATGAGTTCGAACCTCGGTCCTGCAAAAAAAAAAAAAAAAAAAAAAAATCTAGAAGGGACTTAGAACTTGAGACTCCTCAGAAATCCTGAAAATGTTCAGAATTTGAAAACTCTTGGAGATGAACTAAATTATATTTTCATAAAGAGACCTCCATGAGTCTTTGGGGGAGCCACGGGAAGAATATTATGGTTTATGTTTCTATGTCCCACCAAGGCTTCATGTGGCCAGACAGTTTTTCAGGGTGACTGAATCTAGAGTACATAATTCATTCATAGTGCAATGCTGGGATTAAGGGTACTAAGAATACAGGTGGGTGACTGCTAGATCAGTCCACTAATTAAGAGTTACTGGGCCATTGAGATAGCTCAGTGGTCTAAAGCACCTGCTTAGGAAAGCTTAAGCAACCACAGGGACTGTGGTTCGATCCCTGGTACCACATGCTACGCCAGCTCCACCCCAGGGAAGGCTGAGCCGGCCATATAATTAAAAAAAAAAAAAAGAGTTACCATCCTAATCCAGGTAGACTGGCTACTATATAGGTCACAGAAATAGCGCCCCCACCATACTGTCTTCTACCACCATGTTCCCCCTGGGATACTCCTCTGCAAAGCCACCCTTGGTTGAACCCGGCCAATTATGAAATGAAACCACTACAAACTGTGAGCTAACTAAACCACTTTCTTTTAAATTTTGGTGTCATGTATTTTATATCAGCAATGATAAAAGCAACAAAGTAAACTATTTCTTTTACTATTGGGCAGAACTGAACTAAGAGCATCATAGATGATAAAACAAGCATTGTTTCACATTTTAAAAACAACTCTTCATGCATTTCCACAGCTGACACACTACAATTATATCAACATCAATAATATAGGAAGGATCACCCAGCGGAAAAGCTTAATTATGAGGCATGAAACGCAGAGCTAGATTGGTGTTATGAGCTGAGGGAGGCTTGGATCAATAGCCTCCAATGTTGCCAGTTTCACTGGTGGCCCACTGCAATTGTGGAACATTGGACTATGAATGAATCTGATTCCTCTTAGTTCAAAGAGAAGAATTTTTTTCTTTCCTTACCAACATCAATTGGAAGGTGTGTCATGCCCACACCTTGTGCTCTGTATAACTATTGTGAGGACAATATGCAGTGTGTCAACTGTTAAAAAAAAAATTAATGTTTATAGAAAGCGTTAACATTTAATTGTTTTGATCAATCTTATATATCTATATCTATTAATCTAAACTGATCTAATGATGAAAATATGTAATATAAGCTGGGCGTGGTGGCTCACGCCTGTAATCCCAACACTTGTGAGGCTGAGACAATAGGATCAGTGTGAGTTCGAGACCAGCCTGGGCTACAAAAGTGAACTGCATAGTGAGACCCTGTCTCAAAAAGACCAAAAAAAAAAAAAAAAAGGTAATATAACCATTGTTAAATTTTTCTGGTTTTGAAATTCTGTACTATATGTACTCTTACTTGTAACTTTTTAATCTTTGTTTCTGCTATTTTTAGTCTTTAAAAAAATGAGAATAAAGAATGAAAAATAAATAAAAAGAAAAAAAAAACCTAAAATGAGTATTTCTATTTTATCCAGTTACTCACCTTCTTGGCATCTTTCTGAAAGTATAAAGAGCATTATACCACAGTATAATGATATATTCATGACAATGTTTATAGGGGCACAGTTTATAATAGCTATATCTTGGAAGTAGGCCAAATACCCTTAAATTGAGGAGTGGATAAAGAAATGTTTGTAATTGTTAAGATTTCCATTGGTTTTCTGAAGGTACCAATTACTGCTTAAAATTTGTACTTTGGTTGTGCATGCTTGTGTATGGCAATCAGAAAAATTACATTGAAGACAAGGGTGTGCAATATGAAAACCACTGTTGAATGTCTATATTCTTGGGGAAATTTGGAAATTTCTAATGGACTTAGTGCTATGGAGGCTAGTTTAACAGCAGCTACTATTGTTATAGGCATTCATTTGAATTTTGAATACTTTCACAGGGTAAGCAACTTACAAATACTTGAAGTATACACCATCTTTAAATAAATTTAACATTCCTTACATAAAAAAGTGAAAAAGTGATCACTCTCATCAAAGTGACCTTTAAAAAGTACTTCCATGTATATACAGCTATTCTGAATGTGATTCACTAACACAACACTTGTTTCATTCCCCTATTATCAATTTCTAAATGTAGTATTACAGACTTTTATGATCTTGAGCATACAAAATTGTTTATTCTGGTACAAGACATAATGTCACCAGTGACATAATGTCAATGTTCCCTAAGTTACAGATGTTAGAATAATTTAAATATTAAGTTGTGAGGCTATGGATGCTCAATATTTAGGCTTTTTCGCCGGGCATGGTGGCGCACGCCTGTAATCCCAGCACTCGAGAGGCTGAGGCAGGAGGATTGGTGCGAGTTCGAGACCAGCCTGGGCTACAAAAGTGAGCTCAAGGCCAGCCTCAACTGCATAGCAAGACCCTGTCTCAAAAAGACAAAAAAAAAAAAAAAATTTAGGCTTTTGTTTTTTGGTGGGACTGGGGATTGAACTCAGGATCTTGCACTTGCCCAGCAAGTGCTTATTCTACTGAGCTACCTCACCAGCCCCTATTTAGGCATTTTTGAAGAAACTGGATGAGATTCAAGACACGTGAAGATAGCCACACTTGAACAGCATGCTGGGTTTTAATATTTCCTCTTATGGATCGATGCAAGTTCGAGACCAGCCTGGGCTACAAAAGTGAGCTCAAGGCCAGCCTGAACTGCTTAGTGAGACCCTGTCTCAAAAAGACAAAAAAAAAAAAAAAAAAAAAAAAAAAAAAAAAAAAAAAAAAAAAAAAAAACAAACAAAAAAACTCCTCTTATACTCTAACACTTGAGGAACATTTTGATATGAAGGTAAATTACCTTAGATTTCTTCTGCAGCTTTTGTACTCATCCTCAGTTTTCTGATCATCCCAGTTTCTTTCTGAAGTGAAGAAACAGTAATGTAATGATGAATTATTAGGTTACACAAAAATTGATACCAGTAAACTTCGTGGTATAATGTGTGTATCACTAGAAGAGTCACTGAAAGCCTTTCATTTACCAATGAAGGAAACTGCATTGACACACAACAACTCATTCTTTCTGACTGTACAAATGAGACAATGATTAATCCTTACCTACAAAAACCACACTCCTGAATATTTCCCACATCACATCTCTGAAGAGTTCCTTTTGGGATGGATCCAGCAAAACCCATTCATCCATGGTGAAGGTCACAGCCACTTCCTCAAAGGTCACTGCCTCCTAAATCATCAGACATAGGTTTCCAAGAATAAGACTAAGATTCACAAGAACATGAAGCTCAAATTTGCTCATAAAAAGCTAAAATGAGGATGGGTATCCAATTGTTTAATTTGTATCTTGGTCATAAACCACTTCTTCACTCACATGAATTTCTCATACAGGTATTTTTATTCTAGTTTAGAATTCATTGATGAAGCACTAGCAGAATAGAAACATGTTTTCACCTGGTTAAGTCCATTTCATTTCTGTGTTACCACTAAAGCATGGCTCATACATGGAGCCTAGAAGATCCACAACCAAATAAAAACACTATAGTAGATAAATACAAAGAATTACTCTGGCATATAGAACTACCTTTTTTCACAGCTTATTATGTAGGGAATTGATCCCTAGTTTATTTCATTTTATTTAGACAACATTTGGAAACTTGAACCTGGCTTCGTAGACAAAAACTAAATTAAATACTGTACTATTAATGCATGCCAATTTAAAATATGAATAAAATATTACAGCTTTTATTAGAGAATATCTAAGAGCAATGAAAGAAGATTAACATAGGTGCATTATCTTGTAGCTCAAAGACTTGAAATGGTGCCACCTGTGACACACAAAAAATTTCTAACACAGTTTATGGGAGAAAAAAATGGGAAGTGGGTATGATTAAAATGTGTTTATATGTGATGGATCTTATACCCATATGAAAATCCACCTGATAGTCATGGTGGTGAGTCAGCATGATGTGGGAATCCAAAACCAATAACATGCTGCTCCTAGATTGGCTTTCATCTTCTTCTCCCTGCTTAACCTCAACTTCCTCTTTGTTTTTCGCATGTATATCAAGCCTTCCCCAATCAGCACCTATTACAACACCGTACTGCTTGTACAAACTTTCTTACAACCCAACCCATTAAATTCTGTCTCACTGCCTCTTCCCCAAGGGTTCTTATGTCTCTTTGGCAGCCCCCTCATGCTGAGCAAGAAATGATTTATTTACTTCTCTCCCACTTCTCTTTAACACCAGAAGAAGAAACCTTACATTTTGGAGTCCTGACTTGGATCACTGGGGCATTTAGCTCCCTGTGCCCATTCCCAGTTTAAGCTTCCCTTGGCAACAGGCCACCCTTCTTCTCCCTCTTCCCTGCCTCTGCTGTTGCTGGCTTTCATCCAACATCAGTCCACCTCAGTTCTCACAAATGAGCCACCTCTTGCCCTGGGAGTTCCTGCCTCACTTTCTTTTTCTCATTCTCTATTTTGAAACTCATGGGCCCACATCAGGATTCCCCTTATTCCAGGTTATTCTTATGCCTTCAATAGGACGTCCTTCTGTTTTCTAGGTTGACCCATGAGGACCGACAGACATTTCTCTGTCACATGGTGGTGCACTGGCTTTGGCCTTTGGCTCACCTTTAATTCAGTCACTATAGGATATATTTCTTCCCAATCCCAAAAGCACACACGAATTGGGTGTCTCTTATAGAACTTAAAAATACTCAGTCTCTGGGAGACTGTAAAGCCTGAGCAATTAATCTTTTACTTCTAGACAGCTTAGACCCAGTGTAAACTTGATAATGGCATCCACTGGCCCAAGGAAAGTACTTTCAATTTCAATACCCTTCTTTGGGACCTGGATAACTTCCGTTATCACAATGAGAAATGGCCGAGATTCCCCTACCTACCGGCTTTATTGCCTTTAGGGCATGTCCCTCCTCCTTCAGGCATGCAGGGTGACCCAAATACTTTTGGCTCACTCCACATCACCCCACCGCTGCCTGATATGATCTCCTACTCAATGCTTCTCTTAACCTTCTAGGCAATGTTCCTCCTGCTTTCACTATGTAGCCTCTTCAAACTCCTCAGCCAGATCTGCCCGGACCATCTCCAACTCCTCCTCCACCACCGTTTATTCCTCCTGCACACTGCATTCAGTCTCACCCCACCCATCACCACCATCTTGCAGCCAGTTTTTCCCCACCATCTTGTATTTAGCGGCCACTTTCTACAGGCCCAACCTCTTCTACCACTCCAGGAACAGGCTGGCCCTGAGAAGCTGGTTCACATTGATATCTCTTTCCCACCCTGATCTATCCCAGATTTCCCATTAGTTAGGCTCCTTCTGCTGATCCCCTAACTATATAAAGGAGTTTGACTTCATTATTAATTCCTATGATCTTCACTTTAAAGATTTATATGTTATACTCACCTCTACTTTGTCCTCCTAGCAAGAGATCCAGATCTGGCAGGCTACTCAGGCAGAAGCAGACAAAGGACACCACTGACCCTAACTATCCTGCAAGCACAGATGCATTCCAGACACCAGCCTCAACTAGGACTATCAGGGACCCCATGGATCAGTCCACATAGCCACTACAGCTACTACCTGATTTCATGACTTAGAAAAATTTCACATAAGGCCACCAGTTATGAGAAAGGCCATGAATGCAGCACCCTGATGCAAACCTCGAGTTCCTTTCTAGCCTTACTGACACCTTAATCATTGGTGGCCCTCGACAAAACACCACGCTAAACTTAAATGCCAATTCTTGGTTGTGGCACCCAGTGCTCCTACTAGAGCCAAGTCTAGACAGCATGATATCACCTGAGTCGCTTCTGGAGCATGCTTTTAAGTGTGGCAAAGGGCACTAGGCGTGAGATTTTTGCAATCTACAGCTCCACTGGGACCTTATTCCATCTGCAAGTTCAAGGGTTACTGGAAGTACAATTGCCCTGTTTGCTAGAGAGCAGGTAAGACATCCAGTTCTCTGCCCTCACAGGAAATCTCACCACAGCCACTGGACTCATCACTGACTGACCTGCTTGGCCTCACCACTAAAGAGAATGGGAGGATCTTGGGGTCCACAGCCCCCATCACAGTATCTTTGTCAGAGCCCTGAGTCTTGCTGGACATCTCAGGTAGGACACTCTATTTTCTTATTGGCATGGGGGCCACGTACCATGTTCTACCTGAGTTCTTAGACTGCTGCACTTGAGCTATGGTCCTCCTTGTGGAAGTTGGCATCCAGTCTACACAAATTCACACAGGACCCCTCACCTGCTGATTTCACACATTTTTTCCCCAGAGTTTTGTCATACCAACTTACCTCAGACCTCTCTTGGGAATACTCCACTTCTCTTTTACCTTCTCGCTTTCCATGGCAGCACTCATCTCCCACACTCAGTCTCTGTGAGCTGCCAGTTCATGCCTTCCTCTTCCCTCTTCCCTTGTTGATCCCACAGTCTGGGACACCTCAAATCCCCACTCACACCACCCCATGCTGCCTATATAGTAGTTCTCCTGAGGGACTCCTTGGCTTTCCTCTGTGTTTCTCAATATCCAATAGCCCCCAAACAATAATGGGGACTTAAATTCATAATCCAACATCTTAGGAGCCAATAGTTTTCTTAAAGCTGTCCATTCACCTTACCATACCCTATTCTTTCTGTATTCAAACCTAATGGCTCATACTCTTTAGTTCAGGATCTCAGGGTTATCAACAATGTGGTTACACCAGGGCCCGGCCGGATGGCTCAGTGGTCTAAAGCGCCTGCTTGGGAAAGCTTGGGCGGCTTCAGGGACCACTGTTCGATCCCCAGCACCACATGCTGTGCCAGCCCTGCCCTCGGGATGGGCTGAGCCGGCCATAAAAATGAGTGAATAAACAAACAAAGGTTCTGAAACAAGAAAAAAATAAATACATAAAATAAAAATTAAACAAACAAACAAACAAAAAAAAATGTGGTTACACCAATCTACCTAGTACTGTCAAACCCCTACACCATGCCCTCTTACTTCTCCCCTCCTCTACCTACTTTACAGTCCTGGACCTCAAAGGTCCTTCTTCACTATTCCCCTATACCCTGTTTGTCAGGACCTCTTCACTTTCAAGTGGACAGACCCAGATACCTTCTGGACCCTACAGCTCACATGCAGCTCCCTGGCTACTGCCTCCCTGGCTACTGACCTGGCAACCCCCAATCTCAAACCTAGCACTCTTCTCCAGTACACAGATGATCTTTTCTGTTTCCCCTCCCATGGTCTAGCCATACAGCATACAGCTTCTCTTCTCAACTTTCTCTCAGGTTGCAGATATAAGGCTCCTCCTGCCAAAGCTCAAATAGCTTCCAAGTTCAAATATCTAGGACTTAGCATCATTCCCACTACTCAGTGAAGGAAGATCACACATCCCTCCTCTGTGACCTTCAAGGGCTTGCTACAAAATAACAAGTCCTATCTTTCCTTGGTCTAATTTTCTTCAACTTTGGATCCCTGATTTTGCTTCCCTGGCTCAACCTCTCTGTAATGCATCCATGGGCTCTGTCAGAATCCCTCAATCCTACTATTCCTATACATTCTCCTTTTCACAAGCTAGAAGAGGGTCTCTTAAAGGATCTGGCTCTCTCCCAAATTCGACCCAATCTTTTACTCTATGCACTACCTTTCAAAATCATAATGCAGGAGTCCTAGGACACAAAAAGGGACCTTTATTTCAAACAGTAGCACATCAATCAAAACAGCTAGACAACACAGTACAGGGGTGGGCACCCTGCCTCCAGGCCCTTGTAGTGGCAGCCACACTAACACAAGACACAAAAAAAGCTCACACTAAGTCAATCAATCACAGTGTACTCACCTCATCACCTTAATGACCTCACCTCGAACAGGACACTCCCTGCCCTGCTGACTCCTTCCTGCTCACAACAGGTACACCTGTGGCTCATTCAGGGCCCTTCCATCACTATTTCCACTAGCTGTCCCCTCAACCCAACCACTTTACTCCCCATCTCTGATTAGGCCCCCCACAGTCACATTAAAGTCTTACAGATTATCCTTATCCCCTTCCCTCACATTGATAGCACTCCTTTCCCTACAGCCCCTGACACATGATTTCTATACAGTAGTTCAAACAAGATGGAAACTCAAGAAAGGGTAGGGCATGCCATAGTCAATGGGTTTAAAGTAATAGAAGCAAGTCCAATGCTACCAAAGACATTTCACAAAAGGCAGAACTTACCACTTTCACATGGGCCCTCATACTAGCCAAAAACAAAATTATAAATATCTATATTCAAAATATACATTTAGTGGGCCAGAGAGATAGCTCAATGGTCTAAAGAACTTGCGTAGGCAACCACATGGACCACATACTGCACCATCCCTACCCCCAGGGCAGGCTGAGCTGGCCATAACATAAATAAATAAAGTTAAAAAAAAACAAAAAGCAAAATATACATTTAGCATCCTTCATTCCCATGCTATCATCTGGCACTCAAGGAACTCCCATTACCAATATACTTGTAATTCTCAAACTTCTGGAAGCAGCACAACTCCCAAAGCAGGTACCAGTCATTCACTACAGAGGACATTGGACACCACCAGATTCTATTCCTCACTGTAATACCTTTGCTGAAACACAGGTCAAATTAGCTGCAAAAACAGTCATATCCTTCTCATCTTCTCCTTGTCCCAAATACCCTGCCCTCACTCACCTCAACACTTACCTAAACAACTCCAATTATTCCATGAACCAAGCTGTAGCCAAAATACCCAGGGAAGGATTTTCTAAAGATCGCAGCTTCTCTACCCAGAGGAACAAGCCTTAACCATCATCACTGACTATAAAACTGCCTCGAAATGGGCACCCAAGCTCCATATAAACTTCTAACTTCAAACACTACCCATCCCTCCCTAAAAACCATCATCTGCCAGGCGACCCAAGGTTGCCATCTCTGTGCCAAAACCTCTTCTCATGGATACTCACCTCCCCCATCTTTCCCAATCCCCTAACTTCGTGGACACACTTGGCATATTGGCAAATAGACTGTGCACACACGCTTTGTCATAAGATCTATAAATACCTTCTTACCTCTGTACACACTTTCTTGGGATGGATAGAGGCCTTTCCTACTGCCCAAAAGACTGCAGACATAGTATGTAAAGCTCTTATATTAGAGACTATCCCCCTAATCTATCCAGCCATACAATGGACCAGCTTTTACCTCTCGGATTATCCAGCAAGTATCCTTAAATCTAAACATTGCTTGGCATCTACACATACTATATTATCCACATTCCCCAGGGAAAGCAGAAGAGGCAAACAGTGTTCTAAAAACACACTTCATTAAACTTATTCTAGAACTACACATACCCTGACCACAGCTCCTTCCTTTAGCCCTAACTCAATTCAGTGCACTTCCCAGGGCACCCACTATTCTAAGTCCCTTTGAGCTTAGGTACAGTCGACCATTTTGGCTTCATCGCTTTTCTACCTCACAGAACCTTCCTCCCATTGCTGACTATATCCCAATCTTCTCCTTTCTCAGATAACTTTTGAGACAACATGCCGACCTCTACCTTCCACAACCAATAGATAACCCTCAAACAAAACCCCTTATAACTCCTGGGGACTTAATATACCTTAAATCTTCTAAGCCAACAGTACCGAAGCCCAAGTGAACAGGCCCTCTTCTGGCCATCCTCACACCAGGAATAGCAGCCAAGGTCACTGGCCTTACTGTGTGATGGTTCCATATCACACAGGCTAAGTGATGCCCCAATAACCCTGATACCTCTGATCCTGAACTCTCTCTTCCAGAGTGGTCACTGCACCTTCTATTCCCCCACTGGCCTCCACCTTAGCAAGCATCCTTAAAACCTCTAGGTTACCTCATGTACTGATTCTCTGTCTGGTTTCTGATCCCCTACCTCCTGCTATTTCTCATGTTTGCTGTCAGGCTATCTGTCCAGAGGACTTCCAAACACCACACCAGATTGCTTTCCTAGTCTTTTATGGGGTGACGATCCTTGGACTCACTGGCCTTCTTTGCCCTTACCTTCACATTGCCAGGGTTAATGGGGTACTCTCAATTCTTTTTTTTTTTTTTTTGTCTTTTTGAGACAGGGTCTCGCTATGCAGTTCAGGCTGGCCTTGAGCTCACTTTTGTAGCACAAGCTGGTCTTGAACTCATACCGATCCTCCTGCCTCAGCCTTCCAAGTGCTGGGATTACAGGCATGTGCCACCACACCCGGCCCCACTCAACTCTTAAAAATTTCTACACTTAGTTATTGTTTCCCTCCTAACTGCTCAACAGCAACTAAGTTGACATTCAACCTTCTCAAGCTCAACAACAGATTCCAAGTGACAGGCTCTGCCTATGCTGCAGGAAATAACCATCATCCCCTTGCTCTTCTTTTCACTTTTTACTCACTTCTACTGCCACAGTAGCTGTTTCTTGACCTAAAGGTTTACAAACACTTTTGCCTTGATGATCCTTCATATTGGAAAAATTGTAGAACCCTTAAATATTTTTACAAAGATATACAAGATGCCTATTGTCCCCATACAAGCCCTTGGATTCTATCTTTGCCCAGCCCATGGGGAGGGGTGTGGTGACAGTTCAACCTTCTACTGTTCCCACACTAGGGATGCAAAACTGCAGGTTTCCATAATGATGCCTACTGGACTAATAATGAGCCACACCTATCCCATCAATGTAAATGGTCTCATTTCACCAATCAAAAGAGAGACACTGGGAAAACAGATCAGGAAAAAGAGATCTAATAGTATGCTGCATACAATAAAATTCAGACTGAAAGTCAAAGTCTGGAAAATAATATTCTGTGCCAAAGGAACCCAGAGAAAAAGGGTAGCTACTCTATTTGTAGGCAGTGTAAACTTTAAAGTAAAACTTATCAAGAGCTAAAGATCACTACATTCACTGTTTTTCTTTTCTTTGTGGCTGGTTCAGCTCACCCTGGGGGTAGGGTTGGCACAGTATGTGGTGCTGGGGATTGAACTGTGGTACCTTCACTTATTTAAGCTTGCCTAAGCAGGAACTTTAGACCACTGAGCTATCTCATTGGCCTGATCGCTATATTCTTGTAAGAAAACAATCTAATGGGAAGAAATAGCAATTTACAAACATATATGTACCAAATATTCAAGTATGCTAAAACAATTAACAGCCATGAAAAACTAACTACCCATACAACTATAATGGGGGACTTCAATACTCCACTATCAAAACATCAAATAGACAAAAAAAATTATATATGTTTATATTCTGTGCCAGAACTGAATGAAACTCAGGAGCAAATGGCTTTGGATATCTGCAGAGTGTTCTAGTCCACATCAGAATACACACTCATTTCTATGCATGTGATGTTCTCCAAATCTCACCACATAATAGCTCACAGAGCAAGCTTAAGTAAATGTGAAGGAACTGAAATTACTGCATGCATATCAGCAGACCATAGTGCAATGAAATAGAAAACCTATGGTAGAAGCGCCGGGCATGGTGGCGCA
>PVJA010040542.1:0-18456 GCA_004027025.1 Myocastor coypus | reverse complement strand
TTATTTATTTATTTTTTTGGTCTTTTTGAGGCTGGGTCCTGCTATGCAGTTCAGGCTGGCGCCTTGAGCTCACTTTTGTAGCCCAGGCTGGTCTCGAACTCGCACCAATCCTCCTGCCTCAGCCTCCCGAGTGCTGGGACTACAGGCGTGCGCCACCACGCCCAGCAAAAGATTCTTTTTTTTTTTTTTTTTTGTCTTTTTGAGACAGGGTCTCACTATGCAGCTCAGGCTGGCCTTGAGCTCACTTTTGTAGCCCAGGCTGGTCTCGAACTCGCACCTCAGCCTCCCAAGTGCTGGGATTACAGGCGTGCGCCACCACGCCCGGCCAGGCAGTTTATAATTTGAAAAGCCTCAAAGCTAAGAATTCTTTATGATTCATAAAGTATGAAATAAAAATGCATCAAATGGTAACCTTTGCTTTGGCTAAAGTATAGAACACTAACTGAAAAGACAGAACCAGTGGTTTAAATTAGAAGCTCATATTATAGTGGTACACACCTGTAATCTCAGCAGGATTGCCGTGGGTTCAATCTCAGACCACCACCCCTCACACACACACACACAAAAAAAAAAAAGAAAAATTGAAGACTTTTTTTTCTAAAGCTAACTTCTTGCTATTTGTCATAGTCTGATACTCCTTTGTCTATCACTCTCATCCACCTAGTTTCTAGTTTCCTTCAAAAGAACTGTCCTTTGTAAAGGAGTGGAGTCTAAACAATTGAGTCTTAAACTCTGAATGCTGGCTCTACACACAGGGATTTGTAACCTGTACACAGTCACAGAAGAAGTCTTTGCTTTCCAGGAATGCCACCCACCCTTTGCTAAACTGTCTTCTGTAGTGAGTGATTTAAAACAATCTTTTCATTCTGTTTGTCCTTGTTCTCTTATGACCAAAGAGAAAATAAGAATCAAGGGCTTCCAATACATTAGTGCTCCACAAACAACTGAATTTTAGCACCAAAGAAAATAAATAACATGGGTTCTAAATTCAGTTTTTAACTTTGTAAAGAGCGTACAAACAAGTGCTGGGTCAAGTAAGTAAACCAGAAGGGAAGAAATAAGCATTATCAAGCGACCTACAGGGACGTAGGAGTGCTGCTCCAAAATTTACTCCCACGGGTTCGAGAGCAGCAGTCTAGTTGGAAGTGAGCTTCTCTCCATATGCTTCAAAGGAATGTTCTGTTCCCCCAACTCTTCTTTTGGCGCCATCTTGGGATCAGCGAACTGAGGGTCGAAGCTGCTCCTATTTTCCTCAGAGGGAACAGAGAAGAATGAAACTACTAAGAGACTAGCTCTGACTGCGGCTTTCTAGAAGGACAAAAATTTAGTCGTTCGTCCAGTCCACGGGATTCGGGAGACTCCCCCAACCCTCTGTAACTCATCTCCTGAAAAGATTAGGAAACCACAAATATCCACACATGTTTACGGGAAACAAGACGTCCAGGTAGACGTCCTCGCACCAGTACCTTCACGCACCACCTCTAAAGGGCGACCTCAGTTGCTCAGGCCCCAGTTCTCTGCTAGCCCTAACCCAACCTTCGGTCGCGCGCCCGCGGTGTGCGCGTGCGCAGATTGTCCGCGACACCGCCCTGCGCAGGCGCCCTGGCCACTTCCGGAATCTGTCAGCCGCTCCCTCCCGGCCTCCGTCCTCCGCCCGCGCCCGCCGGAGCCTGTTCGCGTCGACTGACCAGAGTCCGCGAATTCTCCGCTGCGAGCCCCTCTGGACCGCCCAGACCTCAGGTAAAGGGCAGCATAGGTTAGTGTATGGCTTGGTTGCCCTCCACTGCTCCTACCTCACACAGTCTTGGACCTGTGAGGGTGGGGAGCCGGGGACTTAGGCCGCGGGGAGCCCCGAGATTGAGGGGTAGCCCGGGCCTCAGAGGGGGCGGGGATCCCCGTTCTTCTTGAATATCTCGAACTGCTGGCATTGCTGCACGGACAGATTGGTTACTTCTTTTTTCTAGTTCTCTGCCAATTCCAGTGCCAGAATGCACAGCATCAGCGCCCCATATTGCTACCTGCATCTCAATTGTGGACATCTATAAAATTTGTTAAACAAGATGATTTCTCCCTGATGGATCCTCATGAAGAGCCATGGATCTCTTTATGTAAAATAGCTCCTGTAATACTGAAGGTGCCTTTGGAGCGTTTGCCTCCTGTGTAAAGGCAGTTAGACAAGTTCCATACGATTTCCCACCGACTAACTCCCAAGTCAGATTTCTACCGCTCTTGGCGCTCCATTTCGCCTGGTGGAACCTTTTGTGTAAAATCGCTAGTTCCTGAGCGAGTCTGCTGTTTTGTTGAGGAACCCTGGCAAGATTATGTCTCTGTGCATCAGTCTCATCTGCAATAAGAACATTCCTTAGGGTTTTTCTGAGGATCAGCTGACCTTATTTGCATAAATTGCTTAGAATAGTTACCAGTAGAAGGCTGGTGTTCAATAAATATTAGCAGTTCTTACTGTTTCTGGGCATTTTGTGCATACCTGTCATCCTTTCCTTACCTCCAGACGTAAGGGCCAGATTAGGGTCATATTTGTTTCTGGCCCCATAGTGGTGCTAACTGTTTGGAGCATAGTAAACATTTTAGCTTAGAATCTTTGAATATAAAACCATCTGTTCTTGGGAGTTTTTTAGACAGGGTCTTACTTACTGTGTTCTAAATTCAGGCTGGTCACAACCAGACTACATATAGTCCATCCTCCTGCCTCAGTCTCTCAAAGGTTAAGATTACAGGCATATGCCACCGTGTCTGGCAAGCCATCTGTTCTTATGCCTTTGGAGCCTGCTGACTACTTGCATTCATCGATCAGATTGGTCTTAGTTCTGGTGTTGTCTTCGTATCTTTTTCTTTTTTTCCTGTCTGACCTTAGGGACCTTCTGCCGCTTAATCCTCATTCTCCAGGGCCTTTTTTTATTTTTTATTTGTTACAGAGTCTTGCCAAATTGTCCAGACTAGAGCATGGGGTGGTGATGCATCCCTGTAATCCTAGCACCTGGGAGGCTAAAATAGGAGGATCACAAGTTCAGCCCACCCTGGGCAATTTAGTGCTTTAACAAGACCCTAAATCAAAAGAAGGGTCTGGATTCAAATTACAGTAGTGCCAAAACAAATGAAAAAACTGCCTAGGCTGGTCTTGAATTTGTCATGCTTGTGTCTTGGCCTCCCAGATAACTGGGATTACAGTCCCACCATGCTGGCATTTCTGGCCTCTTCAATCATTTTTATCCAACTTTTGGTCCTATGTTGGCTTTGAGTTTTCTGGTATCTAAAGCAAAAGATCAGGGTGATTAAAGAGTGGATGTGCTGTTTGACTGCTTCCTACCACAGAGTATTTGAGGGACCTTCTGGGATTCATCTGGTAATCCCAATTAAAGAAGGGGAATCTTTTTTTTTTTTTTTTTTTTTTTGCAGAACTGGGGATTGAACTCAGGCCTTTGCGCTTGCCAGGCAAGTGCTTATTCTACTGAGCTATCTCCCCAGCCCAGAGGGATCATTTTGGATAATTAAAACTGCTTTGAAGAGAGAATGGCAGTATTTTGATGTAATTATCTGGTCCTGTCCTGAAACAAATCCTGTACAACTAAGTTGAAAGTGCTCTGCTAGTGAGCCTGAATTTGAAGCCTGTCTTATCACTGGGAGGGTGTGGTGACCTTGCTGGAGTACCTGGTGTTGCGTGTGTGGTTGGGCAATGAGGGTGATTAAATATTAGATGAATCACAGTTTTAAAAACTGACCCTAGCACAGGGAACTGAATTTCTCACTTGTATGAATACTTTCAAGTTGCAGTGGAATAAAGCCAAAAATGTACAGCATGTGTCAACGTTTCCACGTTTAGAGGGTACTTCTAAGGATTGCTCAAAAGCCGTGAGTCAAAGGAAGAAACAAAACTACGATCTGGTTTGGGTTGGGTTCAGTATTAAGTTTCATATGTCGTCTCTTGTAATCCTACCAGCAACAGCCTTCTGATGGCAGTGGTAGATCTGCTTTGCCGATAAAGTAAATTAGGTTGAGATATTGGATAACTTGCCCAGGGCCTTACTACCAGTATGTGTCTAACCCAGGATTCACACACTAGGTCCTTTGGCTCCACTAGCCGTACCAGACACCCAAATGACTTGACTCAAAGTGATAATTAAAGAAAAGGAGTAAGGGAAGTACCTGGAATCATACTATGCCTTAAGCCATTGTTATTTCTGTCCATAAACAATGAAAAAAGCAAATTGTTAAATGTCATGTTACCACATTTTTATCAATCCCTTGTCTCCTCTCTAGCTTTATTAAGACAAAGATTTTCAAATTTTAAATATTAACCACCATCATTATAGTTAAGATGAAATTATAGTTACCCTATGTAAGAAGGCATGTTTGTCTTGGTACAAAATTCTGATTGTTAGGAGGTTTTCTTGCATTCACTGAATTTGGCAAATACAAGCTATGTTTACTAGCTGCATTCTGAATTTGACAAATGTGAGTGTTATGTTGGTCTACTGACTTAAAATAGCCACAAGATTATAAAAGTACGGGTTGGAATATATGTTCAAATATAGAACTTGAGTGATACAGCAAAATCAGAAATAAAATTTTAGTAGTAATTATATTATTATGTGGCTGTTTGCCTCTTTTGAAGGCTTTTAAAAAATTGTTTATAAAACTGAGTTGAATAAGAAAGTCTTTATCTGTAGTTATAGGTTTTTAAAGCTGCATGGAAATACATGTTGTTATTATCAAGATACTCAAATTGGATTATTAGTTTGCAGATTGGTTTTTTTTATCTAACAAATGAATTGATCAAATTTGGCTTTTAAGCTAAATTTCTTTTAGTTAAAGAGATATATCTGTGTCATGACATACTATTTTGTGTAGCTCTGAGTAAAATTTCATGTGGCAGAACAATTTAAGGTAAGCATCAGAGGCTGATCATGGTGGTACAGGGCCATAATCCCAGCACTTGGGAGACTGAGACAGGAGGACTGCTGTGACTTTGGAGACCAGCCTGGGCTACAAAGTAAGTTCAAGGCCAGCTTGAATTATATAGTGAGACCCTGTCTCAGACAAAAACAAAGCAAGGATAGAAAAAAAAAAAAAAAAAAAAAAAAAAAAATCAGCCCACAGTTGAAATTTTAAAAAAAGGTATGCATCAGAGATTAGAGATGAAGAAGCCATGTGGTGTACCTCTGGAAGTATTTTTAAAAACAAATTAAGCAGTCTCACTAAAATTCACTTAAAATGTTTTAAATTTCCAGTTAGAGGCCTTTTCTTTATTTGTGAGTTATTATTTGCTTTCTAGAACAGATAGAAGAAGTTAACTTAAATATCTTCCCTCTTGCAATCCAGTGAGAAACACTGACATTTTTCTGCCAGTAGAAGATACTAGGTTTTTTTTTTTTTTTTTTTTTTTTTTTTTTTTTTTTTTTTTTTTTTTTTTTTTTTTTTTTTTTTTTTTTTTTTTTTTTTTTTTTTAATTTAAGGATATGTTTATTTCTTTTTGGCCTTTAAAGTCTTCTGTTTTACACTGACAATCATTTCTGCTTTGTCAGTTGAACTTTTATTGCTCACTTTATAATCATTCATTTTCTGCTTGCACAGATTTCCCATTTCACATGTCAGTCCCAACCCTTAACATGACTTATATGTAAGTGTATTGAAACTCCAATTTGTAACGAGACTGCCTCTTTGAAATGACAGAAGCCGGGTGTGGTGGTGTGCGCCTGTAATCCCAACACTTGGGAGGCTGAGACAGGAGGATCCCTGCAAGTTCAAGACCAGCCTGGGCTACAAAAGCAAGCTCAAGGCCAGCCTGAACTACATAGTGAGACCCTGTCTCAAAAAAAAAAAAAAGGAAAAGAAAAAGAAATGACAGAGTTGGGGGTAGGGAAAGGCTGGCTGCTTTTTTTGGAAAGAATTTCCCATTTCAGGTAATGGGTGCTTCTTCAGTGGATTTAGACTTGGGCACCTATAAAGTAGAGAATTTTATCTGATTTTTTAAAAAATGCATTTGGTACAGGGTCTCATACACAGCTCTGACCTGTGGTGATCTTCCTGTTTTCACCATCCCCAGTGGTGGGATTATAGGTACCTGGTCTTGGGGCCAGCTCAGCAGTGGGAGGGGGAGAAATATAAGGGCTGGGGTGGGGGGACACGGCCTGTGGTGCTGGGGATTAAACCCTGGTCCCCAAGCTTGCCTAGGCAGGCACTTAGTCCATTGAGGTATCCTGCTGGGGCCCTTTATCTGATTTTTAACAATGATATGTTCCATATTGTCATTTCATGGGGGCTGGTAAGATAGCTCAGTGGCCTGAAGCGCCTGCTTAGGCAAACTTTGGCAACTGCAGGGACTGTAGTTCGATCCCCAACACCACATGCTGTGCCAGCCCCACCCCCAGAACAGGCTGAGCTGGCCATAGCATAAATAAATAAATGCATGAATAAATAAATAAATAAATAAATAAAGTTAAAATATATTTGATTTTTATCCCGTTACAATAAAATGTTTAAAGAATTATATCCCAGATACCTGCATAAGCTTTGCCTAGCTTTATCTGTTAATAGTTTTTGTTTTGTTTTGTTTTTGCCACAGTCACCCTTTGTGTATTTTCTGTCTTGAATAAGTGAAAATAGTTAAAGATGACATGAGATTTCATTCCTAAACATTTCATTATTTTTATTTCCTAAAAACAAAGTCATGGCAATACCATCATCACAGCTAGGAAAATGAAAATAGTTGCATATGGTTATGTAATATCTAGCTCAAATTCAGATTTTCCCTATTGCACAAAGTATGTCTTTTAATACTATTTTTAAACATATGGATTGTAATAAGCCTTTCATTTGTGAAATTCAATTTTTATAGCTCTTTTTTTTTATCTAGAAATTGCCTCCGCACACATATATAAACACTTTAAAAAAAAATTAGTCCATGACAGTTGTTCTACAGAGGAACACACACCCCGCTTCTAGCTGTTTCCTCTTCATGTTAATTCCTTCCCCCTTACTTCCTGTAAGCTGAAAATTAGATCTACATCTTAGAATAAACATGTTTGGCGTAAATATTTATTTCATAGGTGGGTTGACCAAATTCTCAGTTTTCTCCAGAATAGTCTTGTGATATATTGTCACACCATAGGTATTTAATAGTATACTCTTTGCTGTCAAAAGTAGTCAAGAATGGATGATGTATTTGTTGTTGCCCATTGAGAGGCCCATCAGATTAGGTTATTCTACTGTTTATGATAAGTTTGATTGATTGGTTAAGGTGTTTACTGCCAGATTTTTATATTATTTTTTTTTCCTGTGTTTAGGGCAGGGTCTACAGGGTGTTCAGCGTTTCATTACATAGATTGCACTCATAGTGATCTGCTTGTTTTCAGCCTCCCAAGCTCTGGGATTACAGTTGTGTGTCACCACACCCAATCTCAATGGCCATCTCAGTGCACCTGCAGTCAGGGCCAGCACAGCACGCAGGGGATTAAACCTTGGTCACTGCACTCTGCCTAAGCAGGCGCTTTAGTTCACTGAGCTATTAGGCTGGCCCTCAGATTTTTATATTATAATGTCATGTTTTTCCCTTTATAAGTAGTAAGCATTACGTGGGGTGGTATTTGAGACTGTAGTTTTTAACCATTGATGAGCCTTGAGCAAATAAATTCTACACTGGAGGTTACAATGCTAGTTTATTTAAATGATTAAATTTTGGCATCGATACTGAGGATCCTTAGATAACTTAAATATTGGTTGTTTGTTATCTTAAATGCATTTCTACTTGTTGCTTTTTGCAGTTTCTATTCTTTGAAAACACTAAGAATATGTCCCTACATCAGTTTTTACTAGAGCCAATTACCTGCCATGCCTGGAACAGGGACCGTACCCGTAAGTATGCTATTAATTTTGCTTTTTACTTTTGATATCTTTGATATATTTTAGATTTAGGCATTTTTAGGGTTCATATTTTAATGTTACTTGTGAAGAGAGCATTAAATGCACATTTTTATTCAAGCATTGTGGCCCATGCCTGTAGTTCCAGCACTCTGTGAAGCTGAGGCAGGAGGATGGAAAGTTTAGGCGCCCCCACCCCACTGACAGTTTACCAATTTATTTTATTTATTTATTTATTTATTTATTTATTTATAAGAATTTTTTATTTTATTTCTTTTATTTTTTTCTTGTTTCAGAACCTTTGTTTATTCACTCATTTTTATGGCCGGCTCAGCCTGCCCTGAGGGTAGGGCTTGGGGGATCGAACAGTGGTCCCTGAAGCCGCCTAAGCTTCCCCAAGCAGGCGCTTTAGACCACTGAGCCATCCCGCCGGGCCCCAGACAGTTTACAAATTTAGTGAGGCCTTGCCCCAAAATAAAAATTTGAAAATGGCTAAGTATGTAGTTCAGTGTGAAGGCCCTGAGTTAATAATTCCCAGTAATGAAAATAAAATAGGGGCTGGGGAGACAACTCTGAGGCACAAGTGCCTGCTGGGCAAGTGCAAGGTCGTGAGTTTGAACCCTGGTTCCCCCCCCCAAAAAAAAAAAAAAAATAAAATAAAATAAAATTCACCATTTTAACGGATAGTGGACTGGAGATGTGGCTCAGCAGCACAAGTGCCTGCCTGGCAAGTACAAGGTCCTGAGTTTCAGTCCTGGTCCCCAAAATAGTGTCCAATTTAGTGATTTTTCAGCATATTCTTAGGGGTATGCAGTAATCATCACTACCTAATCCCATAATCCATATTGAGCATTCCTAATTCAAAAATCCAAAATGGAAATGCTCAGAAATCCAAAACTTGAAGCTGGGCACGATGGCACACACGTACAGTCCAAGCCCTTGGGAGGATGAGGCACGAGGATAATTGGAAGTTCGAAACCAGCCTAGGCTACAAAGTGAGCTTAAGACCAGCCTGAACTGAATAGTTAAGCCTTGTCTTTAAAAAAAAAATCAAACTTTTTAAGTACCAACATGATTCTCTAAAAATTTTGGATTTTAGAATATTTCAGAGTTCTGTGTTAGGGTATTTAATTGGTAAAGTATACACAGATATTCAGAAATCCAACAAAAGTTCAAAATCTGAAATACTCCACTCCCAAGCATTTTTAATATGGAATCCTCCAAAGAGAAACTGTACCTAAAGCACAAGTAGCCAGTCTCAATTTCCCCCCAAATACCTCCCCTACGCAACCACTAATTTTTGTTTTTGTTTTGGTTTTTTTTGCGGTATGGAGGATTGAACTCAGGACTTGCACTTGCCAAGAAAGTGCTTACACTACTGAGCTATTTCTTCTTTCTCTCTTTCTATTTCTTCTCCTTTTCCTCAGTCTCCCCTTCTTCCCCTCCCCCCTCCTTTTTCTCCTCCCCTCATCAAAGAAACTACTGCCTAATTGAGAGTCTTAAGCATGTGAATCTAATGGCTCCGAGGCACAAGTGCCTGCTGGGCAAGTGCAAGGTCGTGAGTTTGAACCCCGGTCCCACAAAAAAAAAAAAAAGAATGTGAATCTATGTATGTAAGAATCTTGTCTGAATTCAGTCTCCAGCACTGGGGGAAAAATCTTATGACAATATTTTGAATTAGTCCAGGAGATTTGAAAACAGAATTTTGTTTGCAATTTATATCACCTTTATTGTATTATATGAGTTTGTTATTACATGCTAGGCAAGGACACTACCATTATGGGCCAGTGAGATAGCTCAGTGGTCTAAAGCGCCAGCCCCACTCCCAGGGCAGGCTGAGCCAGCCAAACATAGATAAATAAAGGTTTTATTAAAAATGCCCTTCTCTTTTATTTATTTGTTTATTTTTGTCTTTTTGAGATAGGATCTCACTATGCAGTTCAGGCTGGCCTTGTGCTCACTTTTGTAGCCTAGGCTAGTCTCAAACTTGTACCAATCCTCCTGCCTGAGGCTCCCACGTGCTGGGATTATAGGCATGTGCCACCATGCCTGGCTAAAAAATGCCCTTCAAAAAAAAAGGATGCTACCATTAAACCACATCTCCACCCCTTATACACTGGCTTTATTATAAAGGAAAACTTTGAAATAGTTTATCAGCAGAATCTTTTTTTTTTTTTTTTGATGCACTATTGATTTCAACCCAGATTCATAATAGTATAAGAATAAGAATACCCATTGTGTCCACACACTGATAATAAAAGGAATTCTTCAGTGGTTAATTTGGAAAGCACATTTTCCAAACAACTTTCTTACTCCTTCTATCTTCGTAAAACGTCAACTGTGACCTGTCTTTATTTGGTGACAGTTTGAAGATGAAGTGTTAACAATTATCCTGCTTCTTTCTCCAGAGATTGCCCTTAGTCCCAATAATCATGAAGTTCACATCTATAAGAAGAATGGAAGCCAGTGGGTGAAAGCTCATGAACTCAAGGAGCACAATGGACACATCACAGGTAAAGGCAGGCTTGGTGTGGTATTTCCAGAGGCTGTGCTTTCTGTTTCTGTGAAGAGCCTAGTAAAAGTGAGAATGTATAGAGCAGTGTAGCATTTGCTGATTTTACTTAGAAAATTTGAAAAAAATACCATAATAATGACCTGAGTTGTAGGCATGTTTTGGCCCCACTGGTACACAGCACAATACTGATGTATGAAATACACTGAACCATACTGTGAGGATCAGAGTTGAGACAGGCAAGTAAAAACTGAACCACGTGAACTTGTAGACCATGTGACAGCTTGAGCCAACTGTGATTGCAGGTGTGTGGTGTCTTTCGAGTCTCCTTTGTGTAATTTTTTGGGTCAAGAAAGACTTTCTAAAATATTGAATAGGGACAGGAATAGTATCATAAACGCCTGTATCACATCACTCACAGTGTACAAAAATAACATATTCTCCATAATTCCAAGTACAAATTTCTCACAGCTATTTTGACTTTTCTGTCTTCTCAAAATGACATTTGCATTTAAGCAGAACTTTTTTTTTTTTAAGAATTTTATTTTCTTTTTTCTTGTTTCAGAACTTTTGTTTGTTTGTTTATTTATTTTTATGGCTGGCTCAGCCTGACCTGAGGGCAGGGATGGCGCAGCAAGTGGTGCCGGGATAGAACCGTGGCCCCTGAAGCCACCTAAGCTTTCCTAAGCAGGCACTTTCCTAAGCAGGCGCTTTAGACCACTGAGCCATCCTGCCAGGCCCCCAGACCTTTTTTTTTTCCTACTGAGAATCAGACTCAGGACCTTGTGCTTGCCAGGCAAGTGCTGTACCACTAACCAAGACTTACTATACATTATATATAATGTATAATACTTACTATATGTTTTATATATATATATATATGTGAGCCCTAGTAACACCATTTAGCTTAAAGACATGCTTGCCTTTAGCCAGGCTTGGTGACTCATGCCTATAACCCCAGCACTCAGTAGGCTGGCCAACTTGAGTTACATAATGAGTTTGGGGCCATGCTGAACTACATAGATCTCAATAGAAAAAATAAAAGCTGTCTTGGCCTCAGAGAAATGTAGCATGTTTTGACATTCTGCTATCTTTAGAAGTTGTCTAAAAAAAAATCCATTCCTTAGTAAAACTTGTAGCAAGGCATGGTGTGGCATACCTGTAATCCCAGCACTGGTAGGCTGAGCAGGAGGTTCACAGGTTCAAGCTGACACCAGCTAACATACTGTAGCAACTTAGGAAGACCTTGTAAAAATTTAGAAAAGGGCTGGAGAAGTGGTGTGCAGAAGCCCTGGGTTAAATCCCCAGTACAACTGCTGCCACATCTCCCAAAAGCAAACACTTATTATGACCACTTTCTTTTTTTTTTTTTAATTTTTTTTTTTTTAAGAATTTTTTTTATTTTATTTATTTTTTTCTTGTTTCAGAACCTTTGTTTGTTTATTCACTCATTTTTATGGCCGGCTCAGCCCGCCCCGAGGACAGGGCTGGCGCAGCATGTGGTGCCGGGGATCGAACTGCGGTCCCTGCAGCCGCCCAAGCTTTCCCAAGCAGGGGCTTTAGACCACTGAGCCATCCCGCCATGACCACTTTCTTACATTTACCAACAATTGTGTGTGATGCTCTTGAGCACAGGGAACCAAGTTTATTACCAAAGCACCAAAGACAGCATTTCTATTTTTGTTGCTGTTGCTTTCCCATGACCTTATTTCTCTTTGTTTGGCCTATTTTCTTTAAGTCTTTTGCCCATGCCCGTATGGCCTAAGAATAAGGAAAATTCTATCTTAAATTGGAATTTTAGAATTAAGAACTACTTTTTTATTTATTTTTATTTTTATTTTAAAGATAATTTAAAAATACCCCAAAAAGACAATAAAAATGATACAGAATTTTATTTTATTTTATTTTTTGTGGGACCTTGTACTTGTGCCACAGAGCTATCTTCCCAGCCCCCAGAATTTTAAAACAAGATTCATTGAAGAAATTAATATTGGTTGTTATTTTAAATACTGTTATCTTCAAAATAGCTCAGATTAATAAAATAGCTGTGGAAGATTGATCAAACAATTACGCATTAACTATTCCTTTCAATAAACTGATAAGAGTAGTAGTACTACTATTAGCTATCTTGTGTGTGTGTGTGTGTGTGTGTGTGTGTGGGTATATACATATATCCTTCTTTTTTTCCTTTCCCATATCCCAGTTGTACTTTCCTTTTTTAAAAAAAGGACTACTTTTAAATGAGAAAAGGCTCAAATAGTCAAAATGTGAATACATATTTATGTCCTCTTTTGGGATCTTTTGAACTTAGTTCAGCTTTTGGTGTACAGACTCCAGTGACATTTTTTTTTTAATCTGAGAGATGCTGCTTTTGGAAAATCTAAATATAACTCTTTGACAGGAGGTCAGGGATCAGACGTGTTTTCTCAAAGATATTAACTACAGGGGAAAAAAAAGTCTGACAAATTCTACAAGAAATGGTTAGTCAGTACTACAGAGAACAGGAATATGGAAAGAATCAAAGGGGGAGCAGAATTCTGGGTTTTTCCATCTGTACTAAATGCTTGATTGCTCCTGTTGGATGTTTTGCTTTGTTTTTGTCTTTTGGTGTTGTTTGAAAGATTAAACCCAGAGTCTCACACATACTAGGCAAGTAAGTTACTATACATCTGCATCCCTATCCCCAGCCAACACTCATTTTAAATTATTTTACTTTCAGGGCATAGAAGGTAGCTCAGCAGCCTAAGTGCCTGCCTGGCAAGCACAAGGACCCAGGCTCAATCCCTGGTCCCCACACTGTGTCTCCTGGGCCGGCTGTGCCAGTCATGGAACACCAAGCACAGTGGCACACACCTGTAATCCCAGGATCACTACAAGTCCAAGCTGTGTAGTGAGACCCTGTAGCAAATAAATAAAATTTTTAAATAAATTATTTTACTTTGAGAGTTTTTTTTCTTTTTTTTAAGTTCACTTTTTTCTCTTTTGTAGTTGTTTATTCAGCAAATTGAGGAATAGATGCTGGCGAGATAGCTCAGTGGTCTACAGCACCTGCTTAGGAAAGCTTAGGCAACCACAGGTATCGAAGTTCAATCCCTGGCACCACATGGTGCTCCAGTGCCAGCCTCTCCCCCAGGGCAGGCTGAGCTGGCCATGATAGATAGATAGATAGATAGATAGACAGACAGACAGACAGACAGACAGACAGACAGACAGACAGACACTGAGAAATGGCCAGGTATAGTGGTACCTGATATAGTGGGATCACACATCTCTAATCCCAGCATTTAGGAGGCTGAGGCAATAGGGTCACTGTGAGTTCATAGCCACCCTGGGATACAAAGTAAGTTCAAGGCCAGCCTGAACTCCATAGCAAAAACTCTGCCTCATAAAGACCGCCCCCCCCCAAAAAAATATCTTTTTGCAAAAAAAAATTGAGATTTTTGGATTTCTATTTCCCACAGCCAGATTTCAAAAATTTCGTGGTATCCTGTATATCCCTCCATTCTTTATGTTTTGTATAAATTGTAGTTGAAGTTAGGTGGTAGTTGTTGCCTCAACAAGGAAGCACATACTATCTTTTTTAAAAAATAATATTAGCAACTATTGATGGTCAGCATCTATATCCATTAGTTCTAGAAGTGGCTGAAAAGATGTTACTCAAAATTTACCATTCTCTACTACCCATAATCCTTCTAAAAAATAGAAGTGTACATGCATTTGCTATTTGGTTACCCTAAGATATAGATAGGAAACAGGATACATGTTTGATTTTTCTTTCTTTAAGGTCTTCATATGGTAGGAAAATAGAAAAAAACATATTGCTAAATTAGTAAAGAAATGAGCCTTTGCTTTTTACTGAATGATTTGCTCTTCCTGTCCCTTTTTATTTTTTATTTTTTTATTTTTATTTTTATTTTTTTTTCTTGTTTTAGAACCTTTGCTTGTTTATTCATTCATTTTTATGGCCGGCTCAGCCCGCCCCCGAGGGCAGGGCTAGCGCAGCATGTGGTGCCGGGGATCGAACCGCGGTCCCTGAAGCCGCCTAAGCTTTCCAGAGCAGGCGCTTTAGACCACTGAGCCATCCCGCCAGGCCCCTCCTGTCCCTTTTTAAAACAAATAAAAATGTTAGAAAAACGAAAAGCTAACATCTAAAATAGTTCAGGCTATATGACTATAGTTTTACAGCTTCCATTTTCAAATGACAGATGTAGGCCCAGAAGCAGATTTAGAAGTATAAAATCTTGCTGAAGCCAGGCATGGTGGCACATGCCTGTAATCCCAGCACTTGGGAGGCTGAGGCAGGAGGATCAGTGTGAGTTCAAGACCAGCCTGGGCTACAAAAGTGAGCTCAAGGCCAACCTGAACTGCATAGTGAGACCCCGTCTCAAAAAGACCAAGAAAAAAAAAACCTTGTTAAAGGCTATTCTTCATGGGTTTTTTAGAGAGTAAAGACCTTTTTTTTTTTCTTGTTTCAGAACCTTTGTTTGTTTATTCACTCATTTTTGTGGCTGGCTCAGTCCGCCCCGAGGGCAGGACTGGCACAGCATGTGGTGCCGGGGATCGAACTGCCATCCCTGAAGCCGCCCAAGCTTTCCTAAGCAGGCGCTTTAGACCACTAAGCCATCCCGCTGGGCCCCAAGACCTATTTTTAAAAATCACTTTATGTGTAAATGCCTTGAGAATTCTCATAAAACATGAGTTTTTGGAGTGGGAGTCACAGATACATGGGATGAAATTTGAGATTGTCAAAGTCATTCCAAAATCATTGTGCTCTTTCTCTTTATTATTAGGCAGTTATCTGGATGTTAGAGGTTTCCATGGCTCTATAACAAATAGCATAAATTTAAGCCAGAATACATTCATTATCTCATGGTTTCTGTTAAGAGTATACATGGCTTATCTAGGATCTCTGCTTAGGGTCTCACAAACTGTAGGATTCACGGTCACTTGCTTGAAAGTCAGCAGTGGAGAAAACAGGAGTCTTTAGCAAGATGGACCTGTGTCCTTACATACTTTTAAGCATGTACCCCATACATCTCATTACCTTCCTAGTACTCCATGGGTTGGAAGTGAATCACAGGCACTGTGCACACTCCAAGGGGAAGATTGAGAAAGATGTAAACACCAGCTGGCAGTGTCAGTGTCACCACACATATTTTCAGAGACTTTTGTCCTGTTGTCAAAAATCCTGCAGTTGGGGTCTGGGAAATAGCTAAGTAGAAGAAGCAATTGCCTGGCAAGTACAAAAGCCTGACTTCAATCCCTGGTCCCACAAAAAAAAAAAAAAAGTCCTGCAGTTAAGAGAACAAGTCCTTCATAAAAATTACAATTTGTACCCAAATTCTGCGAATTTATCATAGATAAATAATTTTAATCAGAAAAAATATTTGTGTGCCCCAAATGTTTTAAAATCCTAAATTTTATTTTCTATGTAAAGAAGTTATTTTCTTCAGGTTCTTTTATTATTTTTCTCTTAACACAAAACAAATCTCACCCAAATGAATATACAGAACATGGTTCTAAGTTTGAGTTCATTTAGAAAACCTGAAATACTAATAGAAATATATTTTTTAGGCAATCACTTAACACATACTGATGATGTTAAAACTTCAGTATTATAGGAAGTTTTAAAAATCTGATGTTTTATCCCATAAAAATTAAGCAGTTTTAAAATACTTGAGCCAGGTGTGGTAGCACATACTTGTAATCCCAGCATCTGGAAGGCAGAGGTGGGAGAATTGCTGCAAGTTCAAGGCCAGCTTTGAAACTCATGGTTGGCATATCTCAAAAAAACAAGAGAACGAAAAGATCACTTGATCTTTTCATCTGGCAATATCTACTGACTATTTTGAGACTCTTGAGATATAAAACTGAAATTATGACAGTAATATCCTTTCTTCAGATAATCATTAACAAAAAATATTTCATTCTTACCTATTTTAACACAATATTCAGTAATGGGATGATTTAGCATAGCATGACAAGATCAGTGTTCTGAAAAATGTTTGCTACATTTTTTTCAATGGAGAAAGTGTTTATCATAATATTCACACAGTTTTAGAACAGAAATGCCTGATATGGTGGCACATGCCTGTAGTTCCAGCACTCAAGAAGCTGAGCCAGGAGGATCACTGCAAGTTCAAGATCATCCTGGCCTATACAGTGAGTTCCAGATAGCCTATAGCACAAGGCTATCTCTAAATATATAAATGAGAAATGTTTATGGACATAAGGAATACAGGGACAGGGTTTGACTTTAACATGGTTCTTTGGGATGTTTGTCTCATACTAATATGGGTGCTTTGCTTTTAGGTTAAAAATAAAATCTAAAATCTGATCAAGAGGCCTGCAAAATTATCCTGTAAGAATGGTATTAAAATCAAAATTTTTCCAGGTAGTGGTGGTACATTGCCTCTATATGTTCAATTCCCCAGTAACACCACAAAAAGTCAAGCCACTTCTCTTTTTTTTTCTTTTTTATATATATTTAGTACAAGGTCTACAGGGTCTCACTACATAGATCAGACTCAGTAGTTATCTTCCTGTTTTCAGCCTCCGAAGAGCTGGGATTATAGGGGTGCACCAATTTTAGTTGCCAAATCAGCATGCCCCGGGGGCAGAGCCAGCAAGGCACACTGGGGATTGAACACTGGTCCCTATGTCTGTGTAAGCAGGCAATTTAATCCTCTGAGCTCTCTGGCTAGCCCCAAACCACTTCTGTTTCACCTGGCTTTATAAGGGATCTTAATTCGTGGAGACTGCAGAGAAACATGTGAGATGCTGATCAGAGACATAGATGGGGCTTGGAAGAAGTCCATATCTGGTCCTACCATGGCTTGTACTCACCTACTACAGTGCAGTCAGTTGTCCATGACCAGACAAAGCTGTTGACTCACATCTCACTTACAGGGATTGACTGGGCACCCAAGAGCGATCGCATCGTAACTTGTGGGGCGGACCGCAATGCCTATGTCTGGAGCCAGAAAGATGGTGTTTGGAAGCCAACCTTGGTGATTTTGAGGATTAACCGCGCAGCCACTTTTGTGAAGTGGTCACCTCTAGAGAACAAATTTGCTGTGGGAAGTGGAGCACGGCTCATTTCTGTTTGTTACTTCGAGTCTGAAAATGACTGGTGAGCAACTTTTTTGAGAAGTTCTTTTGTTTTTCTCTGTAGAATTTCTATTTGGACTGCTGTGTTCTTGGTAACTGTGGAGCACAGTGTGAAGACTTAAGTATAACTCCAGGTTTTCCTCATCTAGAGATTGGGGTTTTTTTCCCCTGGAATTCTCCTTTCTCCTGAGCATTTCTTTACATGTCCACTTTCAGTCCAATCTCCTGTCTTTGTCTCACTAATCGTAATCCTATTGTTTCCAAGTTCTGCAACATCCTGAACCAAAAAACAGTATGGACTGTTCTCTTCTCACTCTATAATGCTCAAATTGCTCTTTTTCTGTTGTGATGTATAGATCATAAATTTAAGAGTAGTTCTCTGAGGAATATTTTTCCCTCATCCTATCAATTCACTTAAAATACCTAGGATTTTTGCATGTAGCATGGTTTTCCTTTTAAGGTTATTAGCTAACCAATCCTATGACTTCAGGTAATATTTTACTTGTTTAAATTGCTGAAGTCAAAATTCATCAGAATCATAAATCTGTAATCAGGCTGTTGTCCTTTTTCTTCCATTTCTTAAAAATTTTTAAATTTTGTTACTAAATCCCTTACAGCTAGTAAGTAAACAGAAGTTACTTTTATGGCTACTTTCTATTACTTTAATGAGAAAATAACCCTCTTGTACCTAGAGCACATTCAGATGAGATAATAAATATCATTCACCATGCAATGGTCATGTAGTAAGAAATTGGGAATGTTTTTTTTTTTTTTTTGTGGGACCAGGGTTCGAACTCACGACCTTGCACTTGCCCAGCAGGCACTTGTGCCTCGGAGCTATCTCCCCAGCCCCTGGAATGTTTTTCTATTAAAAGTGGTATAGAGGGGCCCAGTGGGATGGCTCAGTGGTCTAAAGTGCCTGCTTGGGAAAGCTTGGGCGGCTTCAGGGACCATGGTTC